>VXAU01000433.1:2698627-2779235 GCA_013399695.1 Formicarius rufipectus | reverse complement strand
TTTTTTTTTTTTTTTTTTTTTTTTTTTTGTAACGTGGGCACTTCAAACTTCAAGCAAAATATAGAGGCTACTTTTCCTTCCTCTTACTGGGATCTACAGTGGGTAATTTCTGAGAGTTCACAGCAGGACACAGAGAGAAAAATGGTAACTCTAAATTGCAGAAGAAACTCTAAGTTTTATTTCTAAATGTGAATATGGCCTAAATGATGATTTTTAGGTTTAGAGGAGAAGGTATTTTAAAGTTTGACCACAAAAATACTCTGGTCTCCCTTCCCTATGGTGGTCTCTTTCTCCCTTGTGTCTTTGTAGCTGCATGGAAGTTATGTGTGTTAGAGCAAAGGTACCACATTCTTCTGGAGTGAAAAATTAATGTGCTCCTCTCTTACACATTAATTGCCAGGAATGAAATCAGAAAGAAATACTAAGGTGAAGTCTAGCTACAAGAGCACTAACAATAAATATTCCTAAGCTTTTTGGGGAGTCAGATATAAGATTAGATGTCTCTGTAACTCTTGGCCTAATATCTCAGTCAAACCTATAGCACTGTCATAGGTTTACAAGCTTCTTTTTTACCTTCTATTCTTTTTCACCACTTATTAGACTTTGGGACTCTAAAATAGCCTTTGTTCCTGCCAACAACACTTTTCCATCATCCAGATTATGGATTCATGCACTTCCTTTATTTTAATGCGACTTTTTATATCCAGTGTAACTTTCTGACAATTGTGCACACTTGTTGTAAAGGAGAAGAGATATTTTTCAATGTCTCTGTTCAATTATTGGTGTCATTTGTAATGAACTGTTCCAGTTTAATTGCAGAATTTGTATCTGTTGTACTATGGACAAAGTAAAACAAAACAGAAGAAAAATTTAATTGGAAAAGTAATGTTTTCAGCAATTATTCCAAAGCTGAGGATGTTTTTCAATTTGCTCCATCTGAAGAGGTGATTCTTTTGAGAAAAGCTCTAGACTCATAAACCTGATGCACAGAGAGTTTAACACAGGAAGGCCCAGGAACATTCACAAATTCATAAATGAATGGCACACCTTTGAATTACAACACAGCAAGTAACTCCACATCACAGGGTAATGTTTGAGGGACAGTATTGTATGTTCAGCCATGGGTGGATCAATGTTTAAATCAAGTAATTTGGCAAAATCAAAGTGATACTCTCTTGGCGGTGGTACAGTTTACATATAGGGCAGCAGTGAGAAGAAGCTAAAACTGCTGTATTGTCTTTGACTGCAGTGTACTCATCCTCCACCTTGAAGTAAAAGAGGCATCATTTCTGCTATCCTTTTTTTCTTTCCTCAAGCATAGTTGCTACATTTGGGGACTAAATTTATTGTGACTTCAGCCCAATGTTTCAACACTGGTCAATTCAAGTCTTCCATACCTTCAACAGAAGACGTAGAGGAGCAAAGTTTAGCTTTTACAGAACAAGAGGGTTGGGTACACAATGCTAGTGACAGATTCCATGTTGCTGATGTGCTTGGTATATAGTCTAGACAATATTCTACTTTCACAAATACTCATTTTCCAGTCCTCTCCAAATAGGAAATCATTAAGGTTAAAGAACATACTGAACTGAGTCTAGAGAAGGGATTTTGAAAACAGTGCCTTAACTCTTTGGTGCTCCTTTTGTTTGTGAAATGGCCATCATCACTGCATCATATAATCTAATTTTACTTAATGCCTCTCTCTACAATATTCTGTAAGACCCAGAGATGACAGGGCCTATAAAACTATATTGTTACCCACTTTTCCTATTAATGGATCGCCACTTCTTCTATTTGTTTCCCATCAGGAACACTGTTGTGCAGTGTCATGTATAATACATTTCTATAGCATGTAGCTAAGCAGCTCTCTTCTACTGGATACATCTCCATTTGCAAGGAACAGCTTGCCACAAACCACTAGGACTCTCCATACAAACAACCAGAATTTAAGGCTCTGTGGAGGACCATGTCACTGCCCTACAGCAAGGAAATAAGAAGCAGGGCTATGGCAGCCCATGAACCGATCATCTTTTATCACAATTTGGTCAGCTGTCCTCACAGCAGCTTTCTTACGTTCCCTATGCTTTAACTTGCATCCAGTAAAATGGCTCACATGGCCGCAGTACAAGGTCCTTGATGCTCACATCCTGTTAGCACTTTATTGCAAGGCCTCGGAAGCACCACTGAACATCATGTTCTTCCACTACCACCAAGGCAGTAATGGTGTCATTCTCATTTGCATCACCAGCTAAGGTTAAGTGTTATATCTGTTTAATATCTCATGCACTTTCTATCCAGGACTCTCCTCTGGTGCTGGGGGATGAACAAAGTGCTCACTTGTGTCGCCAATATGTGTAAATTAGTATTTATTATGTAATTCCCCATCTGCATACACATTAAAGAAATATGTATTTCAAAGTTGCTCTTTCAGTCAATACAGGACATGTATTGATTCACACCACACAAAGTCATCACCTGTCAGGGCAAAGGATTTGATTTACACAGGACCCCATGGTGCACAGAGAGAGGTCAAGCTGCCATGAGTTATGACCCTGCCTGAAACCTCTGCAGATCTGGAGGAATGGTACTGACTGCATCCTACGAGCCCTGTGAGTACAGCCTGCTGCCAGGGAGAAGTGCAGGCAAGGTCACAGCAACATGTTCCTTTCAGGGCAATTCTTGCCATTGCCTTGAAGGAAATGTCTCTGCTCCTCCATTTAAGCAGTCTACCCCTTTCTGTAAGCAGAGAAGTTTCCTGAACTTTGCCTTTCCAACACTGCAACACAAGTTGCTGTATAGGTCAGTCAACACATCCCCCTCTGAGCAGAGAGGTTTAATAGTCCTCTCCTGACATCTTCCTTAATAAGCAGCCTGACAGGTTACGTGGCTTCCAGTCATTTTATTGCTAGGAGCTGGGTAAAAGCTAGTGCATCATGGTGGGCGTAACACTTCATCCTTTCATTCAGAATAAATTCAGAGAAACCATTAAGGTTCTTTATGAAGCCAGATGTTTGAAACAATAATGGTCTCCACCCCAAACATAACTACGTGTCATCTCCCAAAACAAAGACACGTGTGGACAGAGAGGTTTAGCACGCAATTATGTTGTGAGGGTTTGTGCGTGACAGAAACAGCAGGACTAGAAAAGCTAGGGAGAAAGACAGAAAAAAAAAAAAAAAAAAAAGGCCTTGTCACTATTCTGACAAAATGGGGAAGAATAAGCATCTGGAAGAGCAAGGGCTGGGGCAGAGAGACCTGACCCTGTATGTAAAGAGATTATCTTCTACCAGATCCCCTGTGGGTTCAAGGGAGCAGTTCTTTGTGCATTCATTGTCATAATACAAGATTTTGTCCAGACCACCTGATTGCCTCATCCATCTCTTCTAACAAAAGAGCAGCAGTATCCTGAACTTTGGCTAACTTCTCAGGTCAGATAGCATAACACCTAACCTAAAGGACTTTTAGTGTCCATGCTCACACATATCATCTAATGAGTGAATTAAATTCAGACTGTATTTTGGGGTAGGGGTTTTTTTTAACCACTATACAAGCTGTGCAAGCTTCCACTTTCTACCCAGCCTTGAATACATAATTCAGTGGCAAAATTACCTGGCCCTGAAGGTCACTGATATCCAACATGGAAACTTGCGAAGTGTTTGGTGATACCAGTTAATTTGCGATCAGAGCAGCAGTTTGCATTTGCTTCCACAAAAACAGTACACACCTCATGGCTCCTCTGGTCTAATGGCCATATTCCCTACCCAGTAGTAAGAAAAGGGTTACCATTTATTTAACAGATATCCATAATGGCCACATACAAGATTTTAAGGAGGAAATGTGAAGGAGAGGGGAGAAAGGGGAACTGCCATTCTGTAACCCTATACTTCATACTCTTCCTAAATTAATTGCTCTAATTTGCAGTACTTTTTATTTTTAGCCATTGGACAGATGCATTGGAATTCAAAGTCTTCATATCATTTGAGTGAGTGCAGTCTTAAGAAAGCAGTGCTTTATGCCCCTAAGACTGATAAACAAATGGGAGACCATATCCCAGCTTTTAAATGAACCACGTACAACACCTGTTGACCGCCCTTCCCTCTGTTTCACTGTACTAGAGCAGCCAACTTGCAAAACAGCTCATCTTTGGCTGCCCTAAAGCATCATGTCTTTCCCAGCCCCTCTCCTACACCAGTGCCTCCTCCCCATCATGCTCTGCCTCCCTGTATCCCCTCTACTTTCTCCAGACAACTCCCAGGAAGAGACAGAAGACTGCTCTTATCCATTGATCATGACAGCAGTGTTTTCAATCTCTAACTCCACACAGGAAGAAACCTGTGAATCTTTGCTGTTTTCCTCAGCCCTTAAGTAAAGCCTCCCCTTCCGAAACATTGTTCCCTCCTGCACCCTGCAGTTGTCTGTGTGCATGTCCTCATTCCCCTCACTGGCTCCCTTCCCCGGCTTCCCCAGCTGCAGCGAGTTAATAAGGAAGCATAAGATGTTGCCTGCAATTGATTTTAATTCTTTCCCTCATGCTGCCCTTGCAGGCATGAGCTGGCCAGCCCAGCTGTGGCACTGAGTGCAGCCAGTTCTCCCTCACGCACAGCCTTCCCTCAACAAGCTGTGACTGATTGCAGAGGGACAAAAGCACACGTACGGTCATGTTCATTTCTTTGCATGCTCTGGGGTTTTCTTACAGTGTGATGCCCACCAGAAGGAAACATCTGCTTTGTTTGTTTTCTAAGGTAATGGCTTCCTCCACAGACCTGGAAACACAAACACAACAGCAATGTGCAAGAGGAGAGAAGGGCTTCAAACTGAAAGTGAAATTCCTGAGAGCAGCTGGACCATTCAAGCAAAATGAAGACACAGAAGGCTTGAGAAAACAAAAAACAGTGGTGGGGCTAATGCATTTTTGAATATTCTTTTTCTTATTAAGGCCCTAATGTGTTGTTTTAAGGAGGTGAAGGAGAGGAAGAAATGTGAAATTTTCCTTACCACCACCATCTTTCTAGAAGAGTCAAAATGATGCAGAGTGACTTTGGCTTGGACGGGCACCTCAGCTTTCTTCTCCCCTTATGCATTACATTGCACAAATCCTCTTGCTTATCAAATCATCTAATGGGCGAGAACGCCATAGTGTTAGACCACAACTGGCAGAATGTCTAGCACAATCATCTGCAAGATTAGCCCCTCTGTTAGTCACCCTGTTTAGCATCAGAGCCTCTCATTTTGTGACACTGCCCTTCTGAAAGACCCTTTTACCCACCTGCACGGCCCAGCATGAGGGGACAAACTAGAAGTTATGCACCACATCTCAAAGGAGATACAGTGCCACAACAAGAAAGTCATGCCACCCACTACATCAGGTTTCTCAAAGCCTCATCTGATCTGGCCTTGAACACCTCAAGGGATAGTGCACTCAACTCCTCTGGGTAACCTGCTTCAGTGCCTCTCCACCTCCACATTAAAGAATTTCTTCCTAAGGCCTAATCTAAACCTACCCTCTTTCAGTTTAAAGCCATTCCCTCTACTCATATCATTACATGCCCTTGTAAAAAGAATCTCACCATCTCTCTTGTAACCCTTTTAAGTACTGGACAATGAATTTCTGCTCTTTCCCAGAGTAAGTGCAGAGCTTTGGAGGACCTGTCAGTCCAGAACTGACCTATAAGAAAGCAAGAATGAGGAAAGGTGGTCAGAAGATGGGTACCACTGTCTGTCTGTGATGCCAGGCCTAAGAGGAATAAACAATAGCACAAAGCTTACACAAAACAAGTATGTGAGAGCAGCTGAAAGATGCCATCAAAAAGTTGTGGACAGATGCATGGATGTCCAGAACACTCCATATATTCTAAAACCTGAGGCATAGAGCTAAAGGAAGTCAAGTGCCTGATGATTCTGGAGACATGACGTTCAAAGGTGGAATAGCATAGAACTTGCTTTTCAAAACACAAATTGACCACCAGTCGAGTGATGCTTAACCTTCTTTGTGAAGATTGCAATACCTGTAGCTGCATGGGTTAGTTCTCTAATGAAAGCCTGTATTCTGTAGAAACTGTTGGTGCTACCAGAAAACGTTGGTATAACAATCCATCATATCCCAGACCAGTCCAAGTTTTGGTCTTCTAGAAGCAAATCTAAGTCTTGAATTAAAGATTGGCTCTTACACTGACATCACATTTAGCTTTACAAGTTCCTAATTGTTCTTATTTATTGTTGAAATGAGGAGAGATCATAGGAGCTCATGGTGCTCAACGTGTGTCATGATGGGGTGTACACAATCTTTCAGTGCAGTGACATCTCCAAATAACAAATATGAACAAGTAAACAATTTTGTTACTTCATCTAGTGATCTCATCTTAAAAAGGGGATCACATGGAGAGATCCTGCTGGACACTCACAGGTCACTACCATGTACCTGATTCAGCAATTTGCCCAAAGACTCTCAAGGACCTTAAGAGCTTAAAAAAAGGAAACAATTTTAAACCTTGTTATGTAGCAACTGTAGTCATCTTGCTTTACTCCTCAGATCTTATTATTTGAGAGAGAAAAAATACGAGACACTTTTGGGGGAGAGACAACAGAAATAACAATTTGCAAATCTTGCTGAAATGTATTTAAATCACAAATGCTGACATTTTACTGAAATCACACTTTTCTGGTAGAGGGAATATAGAAGAAAGGAGGGCTGACCCTTCCTGTCTTGGATGATAAATATTAAATCTACTTGAACTCTAGTAATTTACATAAGTTGAAGCAACAAACAGAAAAGGGCTGGTTGAACCTAAAAGAACTGGAACATTTCTCAGTGCTCTGAGAGCCCTTTCTCATTTCATTGTGGCTCAGCGTCCTTGGCTATATTTTCTAGCTTTTTGAAGATGAAATACTAAAGCTATTCAGCATTTTGCTATGGTTGCAGAAGAACATGGTAAAGAGGCAAGTGAAATTACAGGAGCTGAGACTGCCTTCTGTTATTACACTTAAGTTCTACTCTCACTCCAATTTCAAAGAGCAGTATTTGTAGCTAAAAGGAAAACTCACTCCAGCACTTAAAACCAAACAGAAATAAACAGAAAAAAAACCCAAAACATTCAGGGGGAAATACACAATCTTTTTCAGAGAACCCATTGCCACTCTTAACTCCAAACAGTGAAGTCTGAGAGCTGACTCCTCAAATAAATGGCCATAAACCTTTCATCTGCTGGGGACATGTCTGAGTATGAATCAACTCTGTTACATGAAACTGAATTTCATGTTTACCACTGCCTGGAATGAAAAGAGAAGGTGTCCTTACAATGTTTATCTATGAAGACACTTCTCTGTGAAGAAGCACACATCAAGAGCATAATTACTAAGGAAAGAGACCTAGTGAGATGTGGAACAGTTGTTATTCCCACAGCAGTAACTTACCATGGGACATTTAACAGGGTCAGTGTGTCCCTCAGGATTGGTGTCTGAATTAGGACACTTAACATCCTGACATGTTCTCCTGAATGGTGCTGAGGAAATTGGAGCATGGGAATATATAAGTTTGCTGAGGAGACAGCCAGTATGGGAATATCAGTTTGGTATCCTCAGCTGTGGACTGGAGGGACTGGAATAGAAGTCAGAGGCTGGCAGGGTGAAAGAATAAGTGGTTACTCTGTCACTATCCAACCTCTTCATTATCATTCTACATTCACAGCTCCTGCCTTCTATGAACACCAATCTTATTTATGACACCTCATACAGCCCCTGCAGTAAGCGAGGAACTCTGGCCCTCAATGTTTTAAGAAAAACTGCCTCACACTGCATTAGCATGCAAAATGAATGAGGCAGGAGACCAGCTCCAGCAGCTCCCCAAAATAATATGCGACAATCTAATTAAACTTTATTGTAACTATACAAGCGAGGAAACAGAATTAAGGCTGGGTAGGCTAGCTCAATTTTGTCATTTCCTTAGCCTTTTAGTGTTTGCAATTTGATAGTCTTGTCATGTAGGGTTTCTAATAGAATTTTGTGCATTTTTAGAAAATAAATTAGATTATGAACCTCTACATGGTTCAGCTTCTGCTAGGCCAGCAAACCTGACCAAGGCAAACACTTGTGCAACCAACTGGGCAAATTCACCACTTCCTGCCATACTGGCTTTTCTATTCTCACAGTCTAGCACAGGAGCTCACCTTTCTTCAACACTGCCTTATTGGTCAAAGGGAGAGAAAGAAATTATGTAAGATAGGAATTGGAGCATAGCTTGGTACCTAGAGAACAAAGCCTGCATTCACCAAAAAAAAAAAAATGACCTACGACCACCAGCCAGTAACACCCAAGGGCACCAGAAGAGACAAAAGATAATACAGAACCAAACACCAATCCATCTCGACATCTATGAGAACTATTAAAATCACACAGATGGAAGTGTTGTTTTTTAAGAGATCTTTGTTCTTGTACCTATCTCAGCTTACACTCTCCAATTAAAAAATTGCTTCTGGGCTTGATATCAAATGCTTAAAATTGCAGCCAAAAACATAAGAAACTCAAAATAACCCCCTTAGAATGGAAACTCTTGCACATCCTTCATACTGCTATGCCTGGAAAACACTGCCAATAAGATGCCTAAAAAGAGGGAGAGAAACTCAGGGTGGGAGTGAAGGAAAGAGGAATTAAACCGAAAAGGCATGAAAGGGAATCCCACAAGGAGCCAGCAGAAAAGCTCCAGACATTCTGGCAGTTCTAAGAGTTTGTTCCAGGTGGCAAAATAGACACTCACTTGAGGGGGACTTTTGATGAAAAAGGACTGGCGACTTCAGGGCACGGGCCTTAGGAGACCTGCAGTAACTCTGAATCCCTGCTGTATTGTCTGCCACGGCATATGATTAGCTTCCTGTGCCGTAGTGCATTGTAAAGCACTTTATAAAGCAATGAATTACACAGCTGAAGTGGAGTAACCACATGCAAGCAAATACGACAACCATTATGCTCTCAGCAACATCCCACACACAGCCACGAACATTTGCATTAGTGCCAATTAATCTGAGGTGGTACAAACTCAGCCAGGCATAGGATTTGTTCTTTGGTGTGAAGGAGGAAGGGAGGGGAGAAAAATATCCTTTTGTCTTCAGAGAGGAAACATCTGTAGGAGTTTTCAAGGGCTCCGGTGACTTTGTTGAGCGTGGAGCGGGGGAGCGTGCTATTGAGTGCTTTGATCTCACCAGCAGGTGACACTGCAGCAAGTGGGAGCAGCTATAAAAAGTTTGAAGCGTTCTGGGGACAACTCGCACAACCGGCGCGCGAATGTGTTTAATGCGTGTGACTCACAGTTGCCGAGAAGTGGGAACATGCAGCACAGGGCTTTTAGTTTCAGCTCCTCGTTGCGTATTAATGTCTTCCTTTTCCCCTCGCTGCCCCCCGCCGCCGCTTTCAAACACCGGGGTGAAGCAGTCAGGAAGGGCGATGAATCTCTTAACCCTGCTGCACGTGGAAATGAGTATGACTAAAGTACAGCCAGGGAAAACTGTTCCAACAACCCTACCTCTCGCTGAAGTCAGCAGGAAAGCCATATCCTTTAACGTCAGTGCCTAACAGAGGAGCCTACCAAGCACTAAAGGGGTGTTGTGTTTTTCCAGATCCACGTTTCAACCAGCCATTCTGCATAAGAAAATGATGATGGCGTTTGTGAAACACAGGTTTTCCCCTGATGTATTCTTTTAATCCTATGGCTAGCATATAAGAAATCAGGTTAAATACTTCAGAACTAACAACAGATTTACCTCTCATACCTTTCTGTTCTGGCTGGAACTGCTAGGAGGACTGACCCTACATAACCCTGGGCTCAAGGGGCCTCACAGGGGCTCAAGAAGAGCAACCTACTCCTACACAATGTTCCAGTATTATAAAGAAAAATATTCCTGCAGCTGGACATCCTATGCACAAAAATTCACAAGTTCTAACTCACTGTGCAAGGCATGCACTGCCTCGGGCGAGGTCCATGCCTACTATATCCTGCTAAGGGCAGAGTGAAGGTTGTCTTACTTTTTCACTCAGCAGTTCCTCAGGTGCAAAGGGGATATAGGCAGAGCTGCCAAGTTCTGTTCAGCTCCCTGTGTGATATATTGATTTTGTAAATGGGTTAGTGAACTGATTTACCACTTTCTAGACTACTTGCACAAAGCCTTCCATCATATTTCCCAGTCAAGACATCCTGCTCCAAAGAGCAGAAAGAATTCTTTCCCAAACCCTTGCTGATGCACATAGCAGAAGCCAAGAGTCCTTCTGAGAGAGCCTTCAGAGAGTCTGAACACTATTTGCAAGAGATGATGGGAGGCTGCAGGGCACTGGCAGGCATAGGCGGGTACCCACATAGGGTTTAATGCCAGAAGCATTTGTAACAGCTTGCACTGCCAGTCCTGCCAATGCATGGCTGCTCTACTCCAGGTGTGTCTGGTACAGAGAGAGCAGGTACCTGGTGCTGGTAGCTGGCACAGTGCAGCAGTAGTGAATATCTTCTGTCTGCTTGAAGTGCATGTGAATGTGTTAAAAATCAGCTGGAACATGTCAGCCAATGACAAAGGTGCCAAAACTAGCATGCTGGGTAAGAGGCACAGTCACAGGCAATTCCAAACAGCTCCACAAAAGGTTGACAGAAACACAAGAATTCAAGGCTCAGAAAGTGTTTTTAAGTGCTTTCTACTTCAGCCAGCAAACCAAGGGATATGAATAGCCCTTTCATAACATTTTACACACCTTTGGGAATATGGGGGATTTTTTTACTATTATCTGAACTAGAATGCTGTAGAGCATCAGAAGGATGCTCTCCTTGGAGAGACAAAAGCAGTTTTTAAAGTAATCACTTACGCAGTATACATTTGCAGCACTACACCCATTCCTATGTTCCCTGCAAGTGCCTATGGTTTTACAGTCACACCTTCCCATTGACGCAGAGTTACAGAGTCAGGACAAAATTACAAGGATGAAGAAACTCAGAACTGACTTGCAATGAAAGCAAACACCTAGCATAAACCAGTCAAGAACCCATTTATTTTGACTGGGAGCCCTTGGAGACATTATTTGTGATCACCATACATTAAAAAAAAAAAAAAAAAACAAACCAAACAAAAACAAAACCATGTCTAAAGTGTGACTCTAAGATGTTCCCTCACTGACTGCAAGATGCAGTGATGGACTTCAGACTCTAGCTTCCACTGCTCAGATGTATCTTGCAATTTCTCATATGTGCACTGAAGTAGACAGGTGAGGTTATATAGAAGTCTGATATGTTACTTTATGTCCATTAAACTATCAGCATTACTAAGCTGCAGAGGAGATTACCTGTGGACCTTTCAACACCCAGAGAGAGAAAGAAAAGGGCAAACTGCAAAAGGGCCAAGCAAATTTCCTCTTCATCACTCCCGCTTCCTACATGAAAGATTCACTGGCAAAATTTGCTCCTAAGTTGTGGTTTTTTTCAAACAACACTTTTTAGTCACATAAGCAACACTTTTTTTTTTCCAAACGTAGTTATTTAGTTTCTTCTCATTTGAATTTTCATGTCACTTCTCTTCCTCACTGTAGTTTTTGCTTTTTTAAACAGTGCGAACACATTCTGTAATTATTGCTGACAGCCCAGTGTTTAATGGTGTTGAGTGTCTTTTATGGCAGTCAGACATTCGTTTGGGAGACAGCTGTCTCTGCTTAAAAAGTTGCTGCCCCTTAACTCTTTATCTCTGCCCCCACGACTCAGACGTGGCAGCTGTCCGTACCTGCAAACAGTTGAACCAAAGCCTGTTTCCCTCCACGCTGCAACAGCCTGGAACGGCCCACGGATTCGGTTACTGCACCTCGGCAAAGCGGAGTGGGAGCAAATAGCTGATCAAGCAGTAACTTGTTAAACCACCACAGCTGTTTCTCAAGCAAACATCCGACTGTACCCTCAGAGCCAGCGTGGCGCATGCGGTGCTGGAAGGGAAGAGGTTTCCGAAGCTGGGAGATTCTGTGGGAACCGTCCCACATTCCTCCCCTGCCCCAGCTGAAAGCCAACCACTGCGCTGTGACCGCGGCTGCTCTGCAGGCTCGCCCACTCTGTCTCCCAGCTTCCTCCTGGCCCTCTGTCTTTTTTCCCTGCAAGTGCCAGAAGTACCATCGCATACTCAAAACACGGCTGAGCTTTTCTAGCTGCTTTTATCTGCCGTTTTCACATGAACATGGTTGATATGGCATGCTTCCCAGCTGTTTTCATATAAGACTGGCCCTGACAAGCACAGCTTCAGATAGACTGGGTGTGACTGATTACCTGGTACACAAGTCAGGAGGTGATTTGATTGGCGCCAGTCCCAAGTAATGTGAAGTAACACAAAACTCATCTATCACCATGTGGTACTTACCAGGTAAACCTTCATGAAGAGAGCTTGCCTGACCTGATAATACAGTATTACCCCAAATAATTATGTGATTTAATACTAGTGCCAATTACCCACCAGGGAAGGGGAGGGGGGAGGGCATTTGCAGCCATCTGTGTTTGTTTGTCTGAATGTTCTCATAAAAATGTTCTCAGCGTACACCGTGCTCACAAGCGGCAGTCTTGAAAGGGTGTCGGGATACTGTTCTGTGGGGCAGTGCTGTGCCACTCTGTGTGTTGTCAAACTATGCTGCTGACACTGCCAAATTGTTGTACCTTGAGATTCTTCAACAATAGCAAAAGAAGAGATGTGGAGTGTGTGAGAAACACAGTCCCCTCCTTTGCTGAACAGAAAAAGCCTAATCCCTTGCTGCAGTCTTCTATGTTGTTACAAAAGCAACTAATACATTTTTGTTATCTGTTCCCTTGCTCTGCACTTCAGTGAAGTTAGTTCAGAGCAATTAGTGACTTTCCTGAACTGTCTGAAAGAGCAGGCACTTTTTAGTCCTCTTTCATCTTATTTACCAGAATTATATTTTTTATATTAATTCCTCCATTGTATCGGTACAGTAGAAGATGGGCCTAATACTTCCATCATTTGTAAGTCAGCATATGATTTTATTACATTTATACAATGCCCTAAGAAATGAAAGTATACCTGTTGACAGTATTCTATGCAAATGGTTTGCAGGATTTTCCTATATCATTAAGGCCAAAAAAGGATCACTGTGATCATCTTATCCAGTTTCACCTACTACACAGGTGCGGCTTGAGTAGAGCATGTGCCAACCTAAACAGCTCTAACAACAGAGAATCCACTGAATCTACCTCCCCTGACATTGAAAAGTCTTTTTTCCTACCCAGTCTGTGGGAGTGGAGCGAGCTCAGGAAATATGTTCCCCAACCCAGAGATGCTTTGTACATGATCACCCTTCTTGTGTGTGATACAACAGAAGAATACATCATTGCAACAGATTCCTCACTTCCCTCCCCCACCCATCACACTTGCCTCCAGCCTTGACCTGGGAAGTGTTAAATCCAAAAGTATTAGAATGGGTTTTTTGACACTAGTAAAATTTTTACAGTGAAGACAATACTCAGTTTTTAAGAAATTGCTCCTGAAATACAGAGGTGTAAAATTATGCTAGCCTCTTTTCATCTGCCTTTGAATCATCCCAAAGGGTTGTGTAGTGGAGATGGCAGAATTTTTCCATTAAGTTCTATATAAGCTTTTCATCAGTTTGCTATAGCTAGAACCAGACTACACAGTTTTCTCCTTTCCAAAGGAGGAAATGAACACTTTCATTTAATAAAATTGCCAAAGGAGATGCTAGGAAGTCCTCTTAAATATGATAAAATGCCATAATAACGTATACATTTATAACTGATACTCCATTGTGAGAATTAACATTTGAAAAAAAAGATGATTTTAGAAATTAAATCCGGCAAGCAGAACTGTGCAACAAATCATCTTGAAAATCATGACACCATGAAGTGCTCAGGGCAAGGACCTCATGCTTCCACCATAGCAATTTTGTAGGTAGCGTGTAGTGAATATTAGTACTACTCTCAGCTGTGCCTGGCCATTTAGGAGTATTATCACAATAAAAATCACCAGCACCGTCACAGACCTTTCTAAAAGCCATGGGTTTCACAGAGGAGAAGCTAAAAAGCTCCACAGGTATTCGGTTTATTCAGCAGAACAGCTACTAACTGATCTCACAGTCCTTATTCAGGAAAGAATCTTATTCCTAAGGGGAATTCAAGTGAGCTCCATTAGCTCAAATCCTCTTCACCAAATAACCAGTAGCCCCAGAAAACCGGAGACAGATGAAAATGTTCCCTCCTAAATCTAGCTGCCAAGAGGAGACAGCTGAAAATTTTCAAATGGAATTTCTATGAGGGCTTAAAATCAAAGGTATTTTTGTCTGAGTAGAAAAGCAAAATCAGCTCTCTAACAAAGTAAAAAGGCATAGCAACTTTAACAGTATTATTACTATCTTTGTCAAAAAAACTCAGTGTTGTTCAAGCCATTGCACTTCTGCTCTATGGGACTGCAAGAAACTGTTTTGCAGGTCTTGGTGCCTGGTCCAGAAACCAAATACCAGGCAGAAGTAAATAGGTTATAGACTAGGTTATATAGGTTTCTTACTCTGTTATACACAATGTATCTCTGCAGTACATGGAAATACGACAGCAACGGTATTGCAGGGCATTCAGGATTTAGGTGAGTATGAGTATGGTCAGCAATCAGGCAAAAGGCAGCTGGAGTTCAAACATAAAGATGGTGTGGTTAAAGCATCACATTTCCCTCCTTGCTGCTGTACCCATTCAGGCAATTCCAAGTCATGCAAGCACACTGCTGATTTCACCAGCACTGACCGAACAGGTAAAGGGCAGTCTTTCCCAGAAAGTTGCAGGATTTAGCCAGAAACGTGTTCTTAGAGTCTAAATTAGCCGGGTTTCTTTTTTTTTTTTTTTTTTTTTCCCCAGTTTGTATCATCTTCGAAGTGCAAATTAGTAGCAAATAGTCATGTAGGCCAGTTAGAGATGGGAAGAATTCTCCAGACCTTACGAGGGTGTCAAGCACAGTTCACAGAGAGCAAAACTAATGCAACTACCGACGGCCAAAGTTCACCTATGAGCAATTCTCTGATGGGTGATTCCTTCTCCCATTTTCTTTATACAAGGTTTGAGGTGCATAGGTAAAATAAGATCACAGTATGACTGAGCTGTTTTTATAAGTGTGGACAAAGAAAGCAATTTTAAATCTTTTCTGAGGTGTGTATAATTACAAGTGCATTTCAGATGTTGTTAATATGCTTAGGTGCTTAGGGAAAGCAATCTTACATGAAAGATAACCTTTTAATAGATTACTTTATTACAGCAGCACTCAGCTTCACCACTACATTCAGGGTTTGGTTAGTCTCCCATGTTTTCTACAGGTTTATAACTTAGCTGTAAAACAATCATTTGAATTCATGCCAGCTTATAAAATTTCTATACTAATTGGCAAAAATAAAAAACTGGTCAATCTCTAACAGATACAAATACCTACTGGCTAAGGAATTATGGAAGGTTTCTATTTTTCTTTTTTTTTTTCCTTTCTTTTTTGGCAGTCATGTAACTTGATAACAATTTCTCTGTAAGAAATGTATTTGGCAAACGATTAGCATATATTGATTAGTTATTACACAGGAGAACTGTTATTGCAGAGAATTTTTTTAACTTAATCAAAGCTTACATTAGACAACAGATTGCAAAAGCTCCAAAGGAACCATTAATAAAAGTCTTTTTAAAAAATTAAGTGAATTTAGTGCTTATGAAAACAAGAGATCAGTGGAGTTGGCCAGAGCCAATGATGCACAGACTTTCTATAAAGCTTTGCCAATACATTATTGTCCTGGACTAAGACTGTCTCACTGTTTCAGCCATGAATTCTCTCTGAATTCTCACTGTTGTTCACCACAAGCTGCATGGCACACTCACAACACAGGACAGACAGCTTCTTGAATTACATTCCTAGTCTGGGCACCTTAACTATGCAGTAGTCCTGCACGATGCCAGTGGACCAACTTACAAGACCACAGTTTGGCTCTGAACTGTTAGCTATGACTTCAGCTAGTGCTCGAGGCCAGCTTCCCAGGACAGTTTGGCAAGCACACATGCAGTACATCATGTGGATTTGCAGTGGCACAGTTACAATACTTGATAATTCAGTTCTGCAGAAAATCCTGCTCATTCCCTTCTCTTAAGCAGTCTGTTTAAAATCAAGGTGGGCTGTTGGCACAGGTAAATAAAGCAGGATTCTGCTTTCAAGTTCTCTACCTTCTGATGACATGACTTGTCTTGTGTACTCCGTGAGGGAAACAAAACCCTTAGGAATTTTATTGGAGTTCTTGAAAGCACTTTAGGTTTTTACCTTCTCTTTTCTATTTGCACTGTTCATCAAGTATTTTAAAAAATAGGTCCCTAATGATGATCTCAATTTTTGGCACCTGTGTTTTGAACAGTTTAGAGAAGACCACCAAAATACCATCACTTAAACACTGACTCCTGAACATACACATGCTTTCCCTGAGATAGTATCTTAAGTTTCCATAAAAACATCATCATTACCTGCCTGCACTCAAGTAAATCGATGGCCATCTGCTTGATGGCAACAGCGTATGGTGGGATAGATCTTGGCCCCACTGTTGCACATGTACGTCCTGTGTGTTCTGCACTGTTTGTCTCTCTGGTTTTCCCCTCCTTCTAAGGTAAGAATGAGAGCAATGTTTCTCCACCTTCCAGAGCCATTACCATGACTGATGCTGTAGAACACTGTTGCGTGGTGCTCAGATACAACAACAGACATCAGGTATGCATATAAGAACTTTACATAGACTTCTTTCCCCAATACCTTTTCAGCCAAGAAAACATATGGTAGGTGTACCTCCGTGGAGCTTTTTGGCTCCTTGCAAGTGTTCAAAAGAATCTCTGCTGAGTAATTTCTTGACTTCTTTACCTCAAGAAAAACATGCACATGTATCAACACACAAACCTACCATACAGGAGGTCACATTAAGGCTTTTAACATCTATCATTAGTGGCACTGTAAAGTTTTCATATGAGTAGTGTAGTATTTTATATGGTACTCCAAAGGATCCATCACATTCCACCAGTACAAATTCACTTTTTACACAAAGGTTTGGCATGATTAATGATCTGTTACAGTCTATTGATTAAATATTACCTGTAACAGAATTGCTTAAATACATATTTACAAGATAAACTTGAACAGCTCACAGTCATTACAGTCTTTGTGGTAATTAATAGGAATGTTATGTAAATACACATTTAAGTGATTTATATAATAGGGCTCCAAATAAGCTGTTATAATCTATCATGCTGTAATGAATTAGTTCCTTTACTGTAGGTATGTATCTGACCTCTACTGGAGTATGAAAGACTGCTTATATCTCTCACTGCTCTTGCCTACCTTCAACAGAAAACTATGCCTGAAAAAGCTGCTACTGGAGAACAAAAAGAGCAAAAATGTGCATAGGATATGGAGGTGATAGTAGAACAGGTTCTAAAAAGCTCTGTGGTCTGCTTGAATAGGAAATGAATGAATGAATGAACTAACACCTCTTTGACTGCCTCACCTGTACCATGAACAGGCCCAGGAAGACTGCAGGAAAGATTAAGCTGACAGGCAAAGAGCCTGCTGTATATGAAGAGGCTGCCTTTCCCTTAAGTGCCTTCCCTTCCATACTCCAGAGCACAGTAGTCAACACAGGAGCAGACACACAAGAATGAACTTGACCTAAATCATCTGAGGAGTGTGAGGACCATGGGGCTGCATGTGGGAATTGACCTGGACCTAGACACCTGAAAGGCAAGTTGCTAGTATTTCTTAGGGCATAGCTATGCTGAAGTCCTGATGCTCATAATGCCAAAGTGAGGGGTAGTCTGCACCATTCTCCCTTAGCTAGTGCCTAATCCAGACACAAGTACTTCACACAGTACTTCTCAGGATGGGTGGGGGAGAAACCATCTTTGGACAGGCACTAAACATAGGGATTTTCAATGTCCCCTCCCAAATAAAGAAATTCAAGGAAACCATTAGACATCACAGAACATATGCTGGAACATATTTTTAAGTATGTGACTTGCCTTCAATTTGAAATTGTTACAGCTATTTATCATTGTCTAGATTTTCAATATGCCAGAAAAATATTAAGTTACTTATGCAAGTTTTGGAGTGTCTTCTTCGGTTTGGGAACAGCCTAACATGCAATTAAAACAGGCTCTCAGTTACACTCATGCCTTCTTAGGACCGTATTTTCCTTTATTTGGTTAAAAAAAAAAAAAAAAGGAATACAGTAATTGTCTATTCTAAGATTTTATATTATTAGTTTTAACACTTTTCCCTTCAAAATGTTCCTCCAACACATGCTGCTCCAGATAAGGCAGTAAAGCCTCCTCTGACCTCACAGAGTGTAAACAAAGACTCAATTCAGTTATTACTTACCTTGATGAGACTATTTTTCATATGTTGTTCAACTTAAGAGGCAGTGACTGGAACAAAATCATGAGCATTATTTGCTAATGGAAAATGGACTTGGAGGGCCACCAGACATTCTACGCAGCTGCAGATCTAACAGACACAGTGGATGAAGCATAAGCATGTTTTGGCTATAGCAGAGACACTCCTTCGTTCCCCAAGACAGTGAACCGAGGAGTTCATCTGCATGACAATCTGGAAGGAGACCCTGAGAAGACCCACATGGCTTTGGGGAGCCTTGGTGCCACTTCTGCTTAATGAGAAGAATGGATGACTACATGCATCCACCAGCCGTGGCCCACACTGTGCTGAGGATTCAGGGGCACAGAAGATGCCTGCTCTTGTTTCAGGGCTCCAGATGCAGCTCTTGGAGCAGCTCCGACAGGATGAGGGTGGTCCTCCACATAGGCACTTTTGAACTCATCTGAGCTGACCCTGGTGGGGGCAGGTTTGAGCCCTCAGCTGGTAGGCAGCCACTAATGAAATCCATTAAACTGTCAACATTTAGGGAACACTGTTTTACAAAACCACTTAAACATACCATGCAACAGACAGCTGAATTAGGCCTGTCTGCCTGTGTGGAGTCAGAAAGAGCCATGTTACTCTTCAGGGGATTGAAAACTACTTTGCAGAGCAGAGCCATGATTTTTTTTTTTCATTTTATTTTTAGCAATTATTCAAATGTATCTAAAAAGGACAAGTGTATTCTTACTTCTTTAGGAGTAAAAAAAAAAAAATTAAAATCCTGCTATCAAAGACAAGCACCACCATCCAAAAATGAACAAAAACCCAAGCCACTGATACCAAATAGACTCTGAAGAGGTGATTTGAAAGCAAGGGGAGACACACTAGCAAACTGGGAGAATGCCTGTGTGTCACTGGAACCACACAGCAAGGCACAGAATTTTTAAGATGCACATAAAGAGGTCAGAGCCTACTGCAGGTAAAAGACTGCAATGTAGCCAGCCAGTGTGCAGAAGAATGGAGCTGAGAAACAAAGATGAGGATCCCAGGCCCCCCAGGCCACTGGCAGCTGCTGTGCATGTGTGGGTATGTGCCACAGACTGACAGAAATGACAAACCGAGTCATCGGAGAGAGGCCACAGCAGCTCAAGTTGCACTGTAAGAAGCCCCACGGGGTGAGCAGCGGTGTGCTACTACCAGCATGGGCTGCTAAAGGAGCAACCCAGCCACCTCCTGCTTGCTGGAGGTGAGGGACTGTGACTTGAACAGTAGGCCACTTTGTGTAGGAGATTCAAGGTGTGGGAAATGATTTTAAGCACGAAGAAGAAAAAAAGGCAAGAGAAGTGGTCACTGTCTTCCCAGTTTCTTCCCAGCAATGACTCAGAATAACAGATCCACTGTCTGAATATGTTAAGAAAATCTGGTTTCACAAAGGCTGCCTCTCTTGTGGTCCATCTACTACTGGAAAAGATACGGCATGCTTTTAAGAAGCTTCCAACATTTTGGAAAATATATTGTATTTAGAGAGATCCTTTCTTCTTGTGCTGCCCTGTTTCTGTCACTGCACATTCATATAAATCTGTATACCAAAGAAAGATGTTTATTTTTTCTCCTGTACTGTTAATCTCATTACTGCTTATTCCTTAACCTGGAGCCATAGTTTCCCACCTTGCCCAAACTGGACTAGAGTAGTTTCATTTTCCTGAAAGGTTTGGGATTTGAATTGAGGGAGGCAGAGGAGACTATTCAGACAAAGAAGAGATACGATGCAGCAAACATCAGTGGAATCCTCCCCAAATAAATCTGTGTCCTGAGTAAGAATGACAAGGAAACATGCTCTCTCATGAAAAGGAACAGTTGGTTTTCTGCAGCGAAATTTTCAGGACAGTGGCCATTTTGTGAAATACATACATAAAGATGCTGACCATCACATGATGGCTTTTGACTCCACATGAGAATGACAGTGACTAGCAAAAACTAGTGGCCCATGAGAATGACAGATTTTATAGTCATTCCCGCTCTCAAAAAGCATTCAGTCTTACAAACCATCATTTCTGGGACATCAGTGTTATCCCCCTGGCAATGAACACTGATGTCACAAGATAAGCATTAAAATAGCAGATTTATATAAAATAAACAGTCAAAACAGGTAAACATTGAAACAAACACATAACCAGTTTTCATGCAAATTTCCCTAGTTATAATAAATGTAGGAAGGGGCAAAGCAGAATAAATGATACACCTGCAAAATTGGTTCTAAATAAAATGTTTTTCAAAGCTCAACCAGAGTCATCACTGACTCTTCAACATTTGCTTTTCCACTAATTTGTAGCCTGTCAATTTACAAGCTATTTCAAACATCACCTTTATTTAATAAAAATGCAAAGTACAATGGGGAATTTATGTAAACAAGGTTGGCAAAATATCTTTGTAGGACATTTCTAAGGACTCGAGAAATGAATGAATTAATGAACACTTTAATAGTTTGGTGTAACGGGGATATAGTCTAACCAGAACACTAGGCTTGACACTTTATTACCATATAAATATCTGTAGAAGAGAACTTTGACAAACAGTCTCAAATCAACTCTCTGGTGGGAAGTCCCACCCCTCCTAGATCTTCTAAAACCCATTACAACATCACTACTAATTACCATTATTCAACAGTAGCATCATAAACAAAGTACTTTTCACTCAAAAATCATTAACATTTAACAAAAAGAATACATCATCATTCATAGGGTATGAGTGTAAGATTACCATCTAATTTTTGAAAAGCCTCTACTAACTTGGAATGTCTCATCCAAGTTAATATTTAAAGATAAAATGACCTAACAGGTCACAAGGTTTCTCGGAGTACAAAAGAGAAAGAAGGAAAATTGGATTTTCTCCATGATGGATGGGTTTAGGAAAGTCTCATGGGAATTATTGCCTAGTGTTTTTCAAAAGATTTGCTTTTTTATTTCATGATGGTGGACAAAGGAATGCTACTCAAAGAACCTGCTTCCATTCTCTGCCTGGTTAAGGTGTCCACAAGACTACAGTACCACATTACTTGGGTCCCCAAACTGAGAATCTTATGCTGGATTCAACTCAGCTTCAGCTGACTTAAGTCAGCAGCCATTTCAACCAAAGAATCCCTTCCATAAATACATCAGGGCTACACATGATGTTCTGGAGATATTAAATTGACAGAAAAACAATACTTTCATGTAACAGAAGTCAAAGATACATTAAAACTACATAAATGGGTATCATGCCCATAAACTGATACCATTTAAATTTGCCTTTTTATGTATTAAAAAAAAAACCAACAAAAAACAAACACAACTTGTCAGACATTGTAACAACATTTATAGACTTAATAGTCATTTACTAGACCCTTAGTAGCTTTTTATGTGTAGAGTCCTAATATAAACTGTCATATATGCAGCTTAAAATTTCAAAAAATGAACATCATAAATTCTGTTCCTAGCTTCATATTTAATAAGTAATTGGTCTCGTTTTCCAGATTGCTGAGTAGCCTGTAATCCTCTTCACTTCACTGGGAGCCATTGTAGACTCAGCATTTTTCAAAGCAGGCTAATTATTTAGTTGCCCAAACATGATATAAGAAAACTAACTTACAGCTAACTACTACAAAAATAACTGTCTTGCACAAAAGTGGCCAAATTCTGGTTCTTCACAGGAGAAGAGAAACAAAAACCCCAAATCTCTATGGGCAGTGAGTATATTCTAGGGTATCATCACAACACAGGAGCTGGGTTGGCAAATAAATCACCCATTTTTATTGAGCTCTGCATTGCCACAACCAGACTATACCTTGCACCCAAAGCAAATGCTGGAAAGCTACTTCAGGTGTCTCCATGCTGTCGCTGCCTGCCAGTTTGGCACACTCCATGAGGCAATGCAAGCACCCTGAAGGGCTGCTCTTCTCAAAGGGAACAGAAATGGGAGATGACTTCATTCCCTCCCACATCAGCTGGTGCTGATCACCCCATCACACCTGTAAGCTTCCTTTCTCCTTCACAGACAAAGTGCCTTCATATGCCTCTGCTATGCATTTGTATGTCATTGATATTAAGAGGAAGAATTTGGCTCCTAAGCAGGAAAGAAGGCACTTCCAAGGGAGACTTTTCATAGCAAAATTCTTTAAAACCATGAAAGGACGGAAGAAGCCAAGTCTTAGAGTCCTTCAGGTTACTCTGAGAGTCTCAAAAGAGCTCAAATCTCACACACCAAAATAAGAGACAGGTTTCCAATAAAGTTCAGTATGCTATGCTAATTTTAGAGAATTGTCATTTAATTCAGTGCCTAAATCAGAGTCCATCCCATTCTGAGAGATAATACCTATGGTCCAAAGAATTCAGCATGTTAATTACTTTGCAAGATTTTTCAGGAATTTAGTTTCCCTCCCCTGTGCTACTTATGAGTTTAACAACAAACTGGTCTTTTGGGGAGGAGGGAAATTCCTTAAAACAGCAGAAATACTTTTTTTTCCATCCAAATGTAGTCCCAGTCATAAAGGTAGAAAATATCCCAAGCTGTGTTCCATATGGACCACCTGCCCACACAGCACTGAAAAAAAAAATCCAAGACATGTTTAGTGGATGAGGAATACCCACTCAGTGTTTCAGGGAAAGGAGGCAAGAAGAGTTGAAAATTAATTAAAGAAATGATCATTTTATATTGCTTTATCTTCCACCTAAAGTATTTGCTGCCTAAGAAAATTCTGAAAATTCTTGCTAAAGTGTACAGAGAGTCAGTTTTAAAGTGCCCTTTAAAGTGAGAGCCCTCGTTAATGGTTTTAAGGAAAACTTAAGCACAGCAGAGTTCCAGATGCTTTTCACAGACACAAATACTTTGTTTCCTCATTTAGTGTACATTTTAGCACAGGGAGGACTGATTAAAGAGAAACAGTACACTTCCAGCAAAAACTTCCATGATATCTAGTTTCCCTTCAATATCTGAAACAGCGTTGAACACTCAGTCTGCACTGTTACTCTCTCCCATGGTATGTCAGAGACACAAAAGGAGTGCATAGAACAGAGCAGCTCAGATAACTGAGATTTTAGATACCTGTCACAGTATGGCTGTCTGGGAGTGCTCAGGGCTACAGACAGCTGGAAAACTGCACGGCAGGCTTTTCATAGAAATGCCCAGAAGATGAGGGAGCCAGTACTATACAAGTCAAGTTCCACCTGCATTTACATATTTACCTGTAAATGCATGAATTCTGCTACTACCACTGGATCTCAGTGCCATCCACAGTTACAGTCAATATCAACTCAAAATCAACCATCATCTACAGCACAGACATATATTCTTCTATAGAATTGGCTCCCAAGCAAGCATTAATTTATTCTGCATTTTGTCTGTCTTTGTCTGACTCTTATTTTTTTAAAAGTTAACCATGGTAGCTTTACAACAGTTTAAACTAATGGTTAACCAGACAGATGAAATCTCACTAAATGTTGTTTTTGGACTGACTCACTGAGACACGAGCAACTTCAATGAAAGTATAGCATCTTGAAGAACACAGAGAAATGCCTTTCTGGCTAACACTGATGATAGGAAGCCTTCCTTCCATGCTTTTCTGCCACTAGACCCATATTTGTTTTGCAAAGTTGACAGGGGATGACTCAGTATTAACAGAAAATCTCAGAAATTAGGTCATCTGAGTCCAAAGCCATGAAGTAAACTTTGCTCTTCATATGGGAAAAACTAGCAGGAAGCTCTGTATTCAGACCCAGACAACTGGATCAGCTAGCTGCATTAAGCAGACAAGTGCTAACTCAGGGTAATCATGCCTTCATCTGTTTTCTCTTTTTAGAACTTGCAATTCTATTTTTTTCTTTCTTTGGGAGAGGTAACTGCTACAAGGAGGTTCAAAGTCTGAATCATTACTGCTGACCTGGCTGCAGTGGGGTCACTCCTGTGTAAAACTGGAGTAAATAAGGATGAAGTTAGATTTTTTAGATACTTGAGTGTTTACAAAACTTTTGACTAGTTGGAGAAGACTACCCATGAATGACTGGAGGAGGATTGCCATGATAGAGCTTCTTTATGTCTATAACTTCATATACAGTATAAGACCATTCTGCATTACATTTTATATCAGACACAACACACAAAAATAAACTGGGAAGCATTCCTCTGGAATTAAATTAAAACTGGAGCTACCATGTGAAGATAAACTAGACCTAAATCCCAATGTATTAAAAAAAATCATGAACGTGTCTGAGAACTTCACGGAGTTCTTGGACTGGTCAAGGAAGCAGAAAAGAAAGGAAAAAAAGGAAGCCTCGAATGCAGAGTAGTTCTGTAGCAATGAATAAAGAGAGAATGAAGGTCAGCTCATCCTCAGTCACTAACCCAGGGCTTGAATAGATGAAAAAGACAATGAAAAAATACGATATCAACTAACTCGGTCCTAGCTACTCTGCCCTAATGTGGTAATTCTCCACCCATATACTTCACTTTGAGCTACATCATACAAAAGCATTTTAGTAGATGCTTAGAGAATCACCCAGAAACTTAAAAGAGTAGGCTGGACCACATATCTCTACACCTTAACACATGGCAATCATTCTTCAGGAGAGGTGCACAGTAAAACCCTGGATAAGTCATTTGGTTTGTAAGACTCAGCTTTCCACCCATAAAATTGGGATGAGAGTATCATTTCCTTCATTTAATAAGTAGTTCATTAGCTGTAAGTATGTTGGGGCAGAAACCATTGCTTTGTAAATCCTAGCAAAATGGGGGATCCACCAGCTGTTGCCACAGAAATGCCCACAGATATGTTTGAAAAAACTCATATTTGTGATGACAGAATTGTCTGAATAGATAACATGGGATGAATGTCTTTTGTGTTCATAGATAACAATTTGCAAAACCAAGTCTAAATGATCCCACCTGTTCAAAATCAAATTCATTATTACTTTGTTAAGCTAAGTTGTTTTGTATCTTCACTGCCCTACTGGGTTCCAAATAAATTTTTACGTAATTTTTCTGAGAGGCACAATCTTTTGTGGTTTTTCTTTCTAAATTTTCATGGAACCATAGCATCATCAATGTTGGGAGAGATCTTCAAGATCATCCAGTCCAACCACCAACCCAACACTACCACTATAACCCTTGAACCACTAAACCACATCACCCAGCACCAGATCCAGGTGCCTCTTAAACACCTCCAAGGATGGTGACTCCACCACCTCCCCTGGCAACCTATTCCAATGCCTGAACACTCTAATAGTGAAAACATTTTCTTCTAATATCTATTATGAATCTTCTCTGTCTCATCTTAAGGCCATTTCCTCTTGCCCTCTCACTGTGGGCATGGTAGAAGAAACCAGTCTCACCTTCTGTCTAAGTTTAGGGAACTTAGAAAATTTGTTGGACTAGGAACTAAAGCAGGGAGACAAACCTCCTTTAATTTCAAAACAAATTTTTAATTAAGATATGATAAATGTAAGGATAACAGTTCCTAGCTATGATTGAGATATATATATATATTCAAGAGGAAAACAAAACAACCAGGACTGAACAAATAAACCCCCTGAACCAAAGCCCCCCCCCAGTCTGTCCCCGTTGGGCACAGTGGTATTTACAGGCAGCAGGCGATGCGATGAGTGGCCCCCGGGGAGTTGGTGGATGGAAGAAAGGCTTTGGCGTGTCCCTCCAAAAGCTGTGCAAAATCCTTCTGTGGGCTCGGTGGGGAGAAGCCTCTCAGGAAGGGCAAAGGGCTGGGATCCTCTTCCCTTGGCTTGTGGTTTGTTGGCCTCTGGGCTGGAGCCTCCAATGTAAAGATCCCTCATGTCTGGGTTGGCCGCCGCTGGACTCCCTCAGGAAAGCCCGATGTAACGGCCCCGGACAAACGTGAGGAAAACAAGGAAAGAAACCAAACTCAGGCAGAGATTTCTCCCTGAGCCGTTTCTCCCCTGCCAACTGCAAAACCAGAGCGTCTGCTTCCCCCACTCCGTAAATCACCGGTCATCTTGCTTCTTTTGTTAGAGGCAAATGGACGAAGATAGGCCCATTCGCCCCTCATTCTGGTGGTAGGGGGAAGAAAAAATTCCACTAGATTCTAACACTATAACACCTTCCTACAAGCTCCTTTCAGGTGGTTGTAGAGAACGACAAGGTCCCCCTGAGCCTCCTTTTCTCCAGACTAAACAACTCCAGCTCCCTCAGCTGTTTCTCAGAAGACAAAAAGTTTTAATGTGTTTCACCAGTTATCTACTGCTGTTGCTGCTACATAACCATTTGCAACAAGCTGGGTTGGGCTCTACTTGTTGGGTTGCAGTGTTCCTTGGCCTCTGACAGAGCAAAACATACACACTGCCTTCTGACATACCAAATGGGGATCTTGGCACTAAGGTTTTGAAAAGTTACTTGCCCTTGCTCAAGCCCCATTATCCCTGTAAATATAATCAGGAGGAATATTGCCATTACCGTTACTGTACCTTCAGAGTGCTACCGCCACCATACAACTCCAGACAAAACAAGATGAACAGAAAAGAAAAGAAAAGAAAAGAAAAGAAAAGAAAAGAAAAGAAAAGAAAAGAAAAGAAAAGAAAAGAAAAGAAGTCCCATTCTACAGATAACACAAAAGCTTGATGATGGGATCTCAGTATCCAGAAACTGCTGAGCCATTAATTTCTCTGAAATGTCTCTGCCTTACAAAAAGCCTCATATTCCATACATATGTATAAGCAGAATACTGCCTGAAAGCTTCCTAAAGGAAGTATTGTTTTTCACTCACTGCAACATGGTTGCTTCTGTAAAACCAACATTACAGCTTGAATTTAAAAAAAACCAAAACAAAACAAAAACAAAAACAAAACAAAACAAAAAACAAAACCCAACAACAAAAACAAACCAACAACAAAAAATAAAAAAGAGAATGACTTTGTTATTTAAAAAAAATTGCACAAATTGTTGTTAGCAAGAGAAAAAAATGTTTGCAATTCTTGACCTTTACAGAGTTAAGACAAAAAACAACTACTTTTTCATACTAATAACATTCTGTCCCTGTCCCTTGTATATTTTCTTTTAAACTTGCCATTTTGCTGTTGCAGCTGGGCTTGTCAGTTTTCAGCACTAATGGGTTGTGATATGGTGTCAGGGGAAGTCAACAATCAATGCTGCAAAAAAGGGCTATCACTGCTGACACAGCCAAGGATGGAAACACAATGGCCTTTGCTTGCAAAGAAACAGAAGAAAAATCCTGAGTTGTATCTTGCTTTGAAGATTAGTAGAGATTTAGTACTCACTGACTAAGCTATCCCATCCACCCCTTCCTACCTCACCCTGTATTCCCATTGGCCTCTATCATTACTCCATATCTCACTCTAAATATAGGGATTTGGGTTAATATATAAAGGAAAATATTTTATAACAAATACTTTAAAGGACCATAGTCCACATTTTTGTTTATAGCTCATACAGTTAAAAGCTTTTTAAAAGTTGAGGAGAAAAAAATGGTTGGGCTGCACAATGTATGCCTGTGGAGCACTGTGGCAGAAAAAGCATTTTGGATGCCTTTCCACCACCTCGTTGTGAATCAGATCAGTGCTGAGTCCCTCAGCTCCAGCTGAACTCAATACAAGCAATGGACACTCGGCAGCTGTTAAATCAGGTGTCACTGACAGAATTATGAAAGATAGACAGTGTTCAAAGGCATTCAACAAGAATAATGGCAATACTATATATTTCCATTGCTTTATGTCAGAAAATATGCTTAGCTCTAGGTCTCTCGTAGTCCTAGAGGTGGTTATGGTTATTTTAGTTTCCAGATGGGGAAACTGTGACAAGTACATTCTTTAAGATCAGACCAGGATCTTACACATACAGACAAAAACAGAGATCAGCACACGTGTTTTTCAGCACACATTACCTGACCTCATGGCTTCCTTTCCTCAAAACTGTAATTGTTCAGTGTCATTATGGATCTTTCTGTATCAGTGGATAAAAGGTCAATCACAGACTTTCCTCTTCTTTTAATGAAAGTGACTGAGATTGATTTCAGAAAATTCAACACCTCCAAAGTAAACAACAGTAACTGGATCTTGCTCCTTCCAAGCCAAGAAATTAGCTTCTCAAGGAAATTTAGATATGCTGGACTCTATGGATAGCTCCAGAATATTTTTTCCAAGTATAACTCCTTTTTCTATCAAGTTATGGCCCTAAATGTGGACTTGTATTAACTCTTCTGTTAATTCAAATATAATTCTGGAATCACAGTCCAACTTCACTTAAAGCCAATTGCCGAGGGATTTCTTCAGGTAAAAGGACAATGCAGGGTCATGACAATAAATGCAATGGAAGGAGAAAGCATGGGTAGGAACAGAAAAGGAAGGAAAAGTAGCAGCTGTGAGACACCTGAGATTACAGTAGAAGGAATCTGGAGAAACGTCAGAAGATGCTGGGAGTTTTAGAGTGCCTTGTTCCTATGTGGGGCATTTTTTTCTGTGGCTAATTTCTGCATCACTCACCAGACAAAAAGAAGATACAGGGAAAGAAACAAGAGGGAAAACATTTTTCATAGCATTTCTCCTCATTCCTGCCCCTTGCACTTCTCTCCCCTCCACAATCCTTGCTGCTGAAACCTGTCTGACCATTAAATATTATTTACAGGCAATCACTAGGTGATAAACTCACAATGGCATCACCGAACCATGCAGCTCTTAGAACGTTCCTACTACAGCACAGTTTTGACACCAATCTTTAAAAAACAGCAAAAAGCTGCTTCCCCAAAATACTTGTTGGCAACACACATCTGTTTTGGCCAGCTGCTATGGTGAAATACAGAGCAGAACCTGGGAATATGGTTGCCACAGGAGATCATACTGAATGCAGTGCACACTGAAAGCACCTCAGAAATAATCCTGAAGGCCTCCTCTCCCTGGGTGTTATAGTGCACCAGGAGAGTGAGGGCTTAAAGGCCTGACCCTGAACTCACTGAAGTGAATGAATCTCTTCCAACTCCAATGGGCTTTCAGTCATGCTGCTTGAAGAAGAGGTGAGGAGAAAATGATGTTAGAGGCAGTTTCAAGAACACTTTGTTCTGTGTGATCTTTTAGCACAAAAATAATGAAAATAAAAATTAACCAATTCACCGAGTTTATCTATATAATGGAAACACAGACAGTTTCTGATGTTCAAAGCTAGATGAAATCTGCAGAGAAAAGAGAAGCACATCATCATAAAACAAAGTGCTTCACAGATGACCAAAGCAAATAAGGGAAATAACAGTGGTCATACGCAAACATAAGCCTGAGAAAAGCAACAAAGCTTCACCCATCAAGATGCAACAAAAGCAAAATTATGACAACATTAAAGTGATAAATACAAAACAAAACATGAAGACTAGAAACAATTGTGCATCCCAGGATCATCAGTCAAAAGCAGCCGTTTGTCCCTCCATATCACTGTCTAATTCATTATTGATATCTATGGAAACACAAGGAAGAAACATCAGTCCCCACCTGTACTAAGAAAGGAAAGGAGAAAAGGTCATGAAGCTACAGCCTATGAAGCACTTTAAAAACTGAAATGAGTGTCTTAGAAAAATCTAATTGAAATTGACTCGAATCTGAGTCCTGTGACCTGGATGGGAAAGGTGGACGAAACAGTGTAAACAGCAGGTAATGATGGGAGGTGAGGTATTGAGCTAGTTTGCTCCAGGGGTGTTTTTGGTATGTTCTTATTTAATACCTTTAATATCTCAATTAATGATCTGGAAAAGGAGGTAAATAGCACATTAATGAAATTCACAAATGACAATAAACCAGGAGACTTGCAAATGTCAGAGAGGACAGCAATAATATAAATGGAAACTAACAAGGTTAGATATGTAGGCAGGCAATAAAATGAGATTCAGCATGGAAAAATGCAGACTAATACACTGAGAAAAATCATCAGAAACATGAATAGTCTGTGAAAAAGCAAAACCTGGAAAGCATCTGCACAGAAAGATATCTATGTGTGACAGTGAACAACATATCGAATATGAGTTCTCAAGGAGATACATCAGTTAAAAAGACCAATGCAATTTTGGGCTTTGTATGGAGTGGAATAATGTCAGAAGAAAATTATTGTCTGTGCATCTGGGAAGACTTCTGTGGAATACTGCATCCGCTTGTATATACCTCCGTAACAGAAAGATGCCACTATGCCGAAAAGGGCTTCAGAGAAGAGCAACAGAACTGATTAGACAAGGAAAGATGTTGATTTGTTAATCCAGATAACAAATTGACCTGGTCTTGGCTGAAATAGAGTTCATTTTCTTCCCAATACATGGTGAAGGGCTGTGTTTTGGATTTAGGATAATCAGATTGGTAACACACTCACGTTTTAGTTGTTACTAAGCAGTGGGGAAGGACTCTTCATGCTGTCCTGCCAACAAATAATTAGAGTGAGTGACACAAGAAGTTGGGAGGGGACATAGCCAGTACAACTGACCCTGACTGGCCAGAGAGATATTCCAAACCCATATAGTGCCATGCTCAGAATATCAGCTAGGGGGAAAGATGGCTGGGGGCCACTGCTCGGGAACCGGCTGGGCATTGGTCAGTGGGTGGTCAGCAATAGCATTGCGCATCATCTGTATATTCTATTAATATTTTCCTATCCTTTTCTGCTCTATTAAACTATCTTTACCTAAACTCACTAATTTTACTTTTCTTTTTTTTTCAAATTCACTCCCTATCCCACTGGGGGAGGGGAAGTAAGGGAACAGCTGCGTGCTGTTTCACTGCCTGCCAGGTTAAACCATGATATAGGGGCAAAATGACCACTGTCTACAAATATATGAAAGATGAACAGAGGGAATGGAAAGGAATTGATTGGATGCTAAGATGCAGTGGTACAGCTAACTGTAATGGGATGAAACTAAAGAAGAACAAAATTTGGATAAAGTATCAGAGTTTCTCAGAAACCACATGACCCAGTCAAGCAGGTAATTTTCAAATGGAGAATGAATGATGAAGTGCCACCAAGGAAAACATTTGAAACTTGAGAAGGTAAAGCACTCAATGGCAAACTGCAGTGAATAACTGCACTCACAGGAAGTTGAACTAACCTGGCCTAAGAGTTACTTCCATGTTTACACTCCCTGATTCTGCAACTGTCCCAATACACAGCTGCATTTGTGGGTTTGCTCTATTACTAGGTTCCTACAGACAGTGGTATTTTTCAAGAGGATGCATATCACGCATGCTTCAGTCCTAGTCCAAAGTCTAATTGTAGAGTAAAAGCAAAGTGACTGCATACATTGTCTATTTAAAGTACTCAGACACAAGCAGATGTGTGATCTGCTTCCAGACAAAAAACACTTATTTTTCAACAGACATATTTTTAGAGATGTGATCCTAAGAGTATTTTACATATTCAAAAAAAAAAAAAAGTGATTAAGTTATTTATTTGCTTATTCATGTCTACTGCCTTTCTCTTTTCACATTTTCTGTAGGTTAACATCTTTATTCATTCTCATGTAATATATTGGAATTTGCCAAGTTGTAGTACAAGTCCATTCATAGTGAAAAAGGAAGCTTTTAATGCTGAAGGGCATTGTAATGCTCCAAGACCCCAGTGTTAAAAGTAACAGGATAAAAAGTAAAAAAGATTGAAAGCAATACATAAACTAAGACATACACAGATATAATTTTCCTTTTACAGAAAAAAAATTAAGTGAAATCACTAATTTGGTGGTCTATGTGTGTGTATATTTAGATGAACCTACTTTACCAAGTTTCCTATTTTTATGCCATCCAGCCAAGTCCCTTTTTATGAATGTCTACCTTTGCTTTTACAAAAACTGTTTCCACACTCTTCCAAGGAGAAAAAAGAGGTGAAAGGTTTTTCAAAGTTTTCCTGTCCTTCTTACTTCCCCTAGGGGTGGTTGGAGAGCTGAGGAAGGAGCAAAGCTTGTTGAGAAGAAAGCTTCTGGTTTTATTGTAATAAAAGGTGGCAATCTTATCATGTATAGATGCTCAAATGATGTATAGACAAAGGACGTTTGCAGTGAAGATTGCCATAGGCAAAACAGCAGATCTAATCAAAAGCTCTACACGCATGGATGTAGCCAGCCGGTGGGAAAGGAAAGCACTTGCAGCACAGAATCTGGAATTGCTCTTCTATCTCTCCATGGCTTCTCCATTAGAGCACGTGAGAAACCAGGAGCCTTGGTACCTTTTTTTTTTTTTTCAATTGAAGCACATGCTGCTAGCTACCTCCTATAGACAAAGTCAGCAGAATGAGGTGGTATTTGTATGGCAAGTGCTGTAAAAATAGTTCTATTGTACAAAATAAATTACAGATCAAACACACATATAAAAACATATGACTAACCTTTAGAGCATTCACATTTTCAAAACTGTCAGATAGATGAACGTATACATGTCTTCAAGCTCTCAAATATTACTGAAAGTCAGGACACAAACCAAGAAATATAAAACACTCTCAGCTAAACCTGCTGCAGAGCTCCTCGTTCACCCCACTGAGAGTAACTGTGCTAAACTAGGTGTCCCAGAATAGTCAGAGGTATTACACAATCTGTGTGCTCCATGATCTGAGAACAATGACTGAGAACAATGAAGCACAGCAAAATGTGTTAAGGTACCATGGCAGACACACCTCAGCACTTTTCCTGTTAATTTTTGTTAATCTGCCTGGGGGAAGAGGGTGTTTTTATCTAGCAACAGAGGTATTTTAAACTGTACTCTTTTCTGGAACTGTCAAAAAACAGACAGTCTGTAAGTCAATACATGGGGATTTTTGTTTGGTAGTTACTTGGGTTTTTTTCCTCTATGCCTTTGTCTCATGCCCTTGTTGGCCTTGTCTATTCAGACTGTAAATTCCTTGGGTGGCAGGACACAGTATCACATTTTACATAGTGCCAGGCACAGTGGGATCCAGTTTTTTACGGGCCATGTGAACTGTCATGAAGCAATGTGGGAAAAAAAAATTTTATATATATATATATATATATATACATATATATAACAACAATAATAACAGTAACAACTTATCACCTGTCACTGTTGCAGAACCCTGCAGAAATCACGGGCCAGAGAATCCAAGGGGGCAAGCTGGCAAGGGGAGACATGCACTGTCTTCCTCTACCTGAAAAGTGATAGTATTTGATTGCAGACACCGCTCCTCCTTCCAGTGTCCTCATTCTTCACATGTAGCATAAAACTCATCCCTGGGCAGAGACATCACAAATAACCTACCATATAAACCTCAGCTCAACACGGCAGTTAACTCCCACTCCTCTAACTCTTCCAGCCCCTCCAGGTGTCAGCGTGAGGAGCTATGCTGTCTGCCCAGCACAAGACAGGCAACAGGATGTTTAATGGTCTACACTGGCGTCTGAGCCAGACACATGAGCTGAAACTCTGTCTCTCCACATGCAACTTGGGTATCTGGCAAGTCTCAGTGAGACACATTTTCCTCTTGGCCTCCTTTCCTTATTTCTAGGCCCAGCGTTCATATTCAAGAGAGAACAAGTAGGCGGGAGGGTCAGGAAGGGGGGGTTAGAGGCGGGGCACACCAAACAAAGAGTTCCAGCCTGCAGAGGCCCAAGGAAACCTGAGGGAAAAAGAGGATGAATTTTCAGAAAATATAAAACCTGAGGAAATTTGCTTGTGTGCAGCATACAAACAGATTTGGAAGAGGTGATGGGGACTGACTAGCACTCAGTATCACATCATCAGAGACAGAGAAGAGACATCAGGCAGGGGGTTGGGAAGCAGCAACCAGCTGTCCCATATGGTCAGCTCTTGGTAGGCAATTTGATTTTCATTTTCTCCGCTGATTGTGTTCATCCCTGTGGTATCTGGATGGAAAAACAATGGTGGAGATAATAGAACAGGATTGCCCAGGGCATTTTTAAGGGCTTGAGAGCCATTCATTCATAGATCAAATCCAGGCCAGGATGGAAACAGGTAATCTGCTGAATGTTGGCTTATATGAAATGTTCCAGTGTTATTTCACAAGTATCCACATAAAAATTGAATAATTCACAGCTTTCTTAGCATTCTCAGCAGATAGATCAGCCTCCACAGCCTCTCAGGTCTCCACAGCCTGTTAGTACTAATGACTTAGCTCTACAAATAAATTTAAGAACACAAGTCTACGCAGGTTCCAGGTGTAATTGTGGTCTATCCCAAAATGGTTTGAGGCAGTGACGAGGAAGGCAAGGTGTGGGAAAGATCCCATGACTGTACCTGTTCTGACATTCTCCTAGGCTATTAATCTGGTACCTTCCATGAGCACAAACCTAGACAAGCTAATTTAGATACCTGACCTTCCATTGTCTTCCATGTGTTTGCAGGATAATAAGTGACAATGGCACTTATTATATTCCATATTCTATTGCTTTTTGTCTTGCAGAAAACAGAGAACTTATTATTGTTATCATAATTTTAAAATAAATGAATTATATCAGGAGCATAAATCCTCATACTACTATAAAATAGTCATCCTCAAGCTGTTGTGTTGTCTAACACTGTCTTTCCACCAGTTTTCTCCAAAGACAACTGAAATAAAGATTAACTGAGATAGATATATAGATTAGATATAGATATATACATATAGAGATGGCTGAACACTTAGATAAAAATCAAATTTCAGCCACTAATGCAGGGCTGGCACATCATTTTGATGTCTCCTGCCAGGTGCAAAAGAAAGGACATTATACAAACTAATTGATACTACTTGTTATCCATTAATGCCAAACTTGGCCCTCGTACCTATGCTTCACCATCACTCCTCTAAAGAAAAAAATTACCAGATCATACAGTGGAGTAAATAAATGCTTAATTCAACTGGAGACAAATTATGATGAGTATTTGCCAGAACACCCAAAATGTGCCCCAAAATATTTTTTGTTTAAACAGTCATTGGGCCAAAACTATAAAGATAGACCAAGTGTTTCCTATTTCTTATTCAGAATGGAAATCATCACTGCTACGGCAATTCAGCTATTGATAAGGATGTTCAAAAAACACACACTGAGACAACATGGCCTACATTTACCTGGGAGTAAGGAAACTTCTCTGGCCTTACATCGGTGAGGTCTTTCCTCCCACTCTGTCTCCCCATTTGAAAAGCTGCCTGTTAATGAGTATCTGCCTGAATTCATGCTCTCCATAGGACTTGCACACACCACTGTAACACAATTAACAGCAATGGTTCTGAATTATGCTGAAGTTTTCAGCAGGAGCTAGAGAGAACCATGTCAGAAAGCAAAAGCAGAAGAAATGGTAACTCAAGAAACTTAAACTGATCAGGTTTCCTATTTGGATAAAAACATGACTGCCATGGCTCAGCAATGCCCTCTTTCTATGCTGACAGCCAGCATATACTCACGCCAGGAATGTTCAGCTTTCTGCTAGCAGCTCTTCTCCCTGCTCTTGAACTCCAATCCCCATGTTTGTGTGTGCATATGTGCATGAACACATGAATGGAAGAGGGGTCCGATCCTATTGCAATATGCAGGGCGGGTGATTCAAGTCTATGTAGGAAGTTGACTCACCTCCTTCTGAGTGAAAAAATGTTCAACACGATTGTAATTCCCTCTTTTTCACTCAAAGTCGGGCAACATACACAGAACCTTCCAGCTCGGTATTTCCTAAGTGCTGAGAACATGCCTAGAAAGTTTAGCTATAAAACACTGTGACTGCAACAGAACAGGTTTGCCCTTTCATGTCGAGTATCACTGTGGCTCAGCAGCAGGCAGGAAAGGGAGGGTAGAGTGGGGAGGGGGAGAGAGAAAACAAATTGACTTGGGGGGAGGGAGACGAATGTTTTGCGTTTATTTAATAATGCACTACTAAACAGCTCAGGCAGAGAAATGCGGTGCAGCAAGAACCAGAGTTATCCTTTGGAACCTACTGCTTTAAATTTGCGCGCTGTAGCTTGAAGCATTGCACAAACTCTCGGTCTGCTGACTGCCTCTCTGGAACACAAACACACGGGTGATTGGGAAAGCTGTTTTCCAGCCTGCCCTCCCTCGTTTCTGCCGGGCTGCTTTTGGTATTTGTTTATTTTTAAACAAGTCGTGTACACGGTGGGGGGAAGAAAAAGAAAAAAAGCCAACAAAACCCACACAGCATCTTTAATCAACACCTCTTTCCTTCCAGGACCCTATGATCCTCTATTGATTGCCATTAAAATGCTTTTCTCTTTCTTTGCCCCCTCTGCTGATCGAATTTCAGATCAGCCAGGATGTGCAGCTACCCTTCCGGCACAACTGAACCCGACTGACTCACCCAGATCAAAGGCTCGGCGCATTCATTAGAGCCCAGCACAGCCCAGGCAGGATCCCTAATGCAACATCTCCCTTTGCATTGCAATTAACGTGGGGGAGAGGAGTTCTTCGTATTTTCATTTTTTGCAAATGTTCTGCCTTTTGATTTCCAAGNNNNAGTGCCCACTGCCTGCTCCCATGGGAGCTCCCTGCCCCCTCCAGAGCCCGGCCCCGGCCCCGGCCCCGCTCCTCCTGCGGCCCCCCGGCCCGGCACGGCCACCCGGCCCGGCACGGCCACCCGCGAAACCCGGCCTGGAGCGGCGCGGGGTGCGGGCCGCACCTCAGGCGGCCTCCCTGGCGTCGGGGAAGGCGTGGGTTTCAGCTCGGAACGCTCCTCCGTGGGTGGAAGGCCGGCACGAATCCTCCTGCCACTTCGGAAAAAGTCATTTCGGCTGGGTCGGGGCGGAGGGTTGTCCCGCCGAGCCCTGCCCGGCGCGCCTCGGGCGCTCGCCTCACCTGCGTTCAGCATCTGTACATTGGAAACGCCGGGAACGAATGGCCAAGACGGTGTAAAAAATAAACAAAGAAAACAAACAAAACAAATCAAAAAACCCAAACAAACAAAAAAACAAACCAACCAACAAAAAAAACACCAAAACTTTTGTGCTGCATTTTGTGTATCGCAGAGTTACAGACTGGATCCACAGTAGGCCATCCAGTCTGACCTCCCTGCTCAAGCAAGGTCACCTCAGAGCACACGGCACAGGATTGTGTCCAGACAGCTCTTGAATATCTCCTGTGAGGGAGACTCTGGAACTTCTCTGGGCAATCTCTTCCAAGGAATGGTCACCCAAACAGCAAAGGTCTTCCTCATGCTCAGGTGGAACTTCTTTTGTATCAGGTTCTGCCTATTGCCTCATGTCCTAGTGGCTGGCACTACTAGGTGCCATCTTCTTGGCACCCCACCTGTAGATACTGACATGACATTAATGAGGTCCCCTCTCAGTGTCTTTTCTCCAGACAAACAGGCTGACTCTGGGCAGGACCATGCTGCCTGAGGGTGCTGAGTACCAAGATCCCATGATAACCCATGGCCCCCACTTCTGATATTCCATGGACTTACATACAGAAACAGGGGCCGAGGCAACGCCTGCCTTTTGAAGCCTTGAGCGCCTTTCAGAAAGTGCACACAAGTGTTCCCCTACGTGCCTTGAAACTCGCCTGAGCCTGCTCAGGCTGCAATCCTGCACGAGCCAGCCTGTTGGTTCAGCAGACCTGAGACTTGTGTATGTTCTGCCAACATGATTTCAGGTGAGCCAGCCAAAAGCTGTCCATGGATACCTATCACTTGCTGTTATGTCTTTGGGGATTTCAATTAAATGGGAAAATTTGTGTGTGTGTGGGAATGCTGCCCCTCCCTGAGCCATCTTCTCCCTTGTGCAATGTTTCTTCCCCTATATATTAAATTTCATCCACTAATTTACAAGTACACATCTTACTTGGAGTTCTGCCCATTTTTGACATTGAGCATGTGGGTCTTTTTGAATAAGGTGTAGCTGTGATTTATGCTGGTGAGCAATTTTTACTCATTTTCTAAATGTACTTTTCCTAATACAGTGTTGTCAGCTCTTATGACTGTTCTGTGATACTGATGTTCTGTGTTAAAAATTCTGTAGAGCTCCAGTTCCCCAAGTCAAATAAGAATTTTGGCTTTCATCTAAAAGGAAAAAAGTTTTTTTCTGGTCCTCTTATTTGCAGCAGAACCTTGTATGCTGTAGCAGCTCTGGAACTGAAAGGAAAAGAAATGTAACTGTATCATTATGACCATCATGTTTTATTTTAGCTCTCTCGATACTTCTGTCCCTGATTCTTTAGAGCCTGGCAATACTTAATACGAGACAGGGATAAAAAGACTTGTGCAGCTTACACAAGCACTTGTTTCTCTGCTCAGATCTCTCCAATATATTTTATGGTGAGACAAACAAGCATTATTACTGCTTACGCTATTTACACTTACATTGAGTCATGGTGGTTTTCTCTGCAAAATCAAGGTGTGTATTTATTCTAGTGTTGTTTCAAGGAAGCTGAGTATATGTTTCTGTCTGGATGATTTCCTTAAAAAATAGTAATTTATGACTTTTACAGGTTAGTATCTCACTTGAAGGCTGTGTTATACTAGGAGAGAGGCCATTTTCTCTAGCTGTTTGTAGCATGCTGTAGCTTCTCAGAGTTTGCCATGGGAGAGATCTTCAGGAGTTTTTCAGCCTTTTTTTTTTCGCTCAGACATCTTCATACAGAATCTACCAAGTGGAAAAGATGATTGTCTTATCTTAGTTCTCCATCATCATCAGAGTGCCTTTTATATTGTTCCATTCCTATTAAAAATTTTTCCTTTCTTACTTTTTACCGTGAGAACATTAATCTGTCTCTACACACTTTTGATTCTTGACCTTGTCATGTTCAGGCTAACAGTCCCCACCCACACACACACTCCTACAAGTATTCTTCACCTTTCAGAAGATATTTGCCACGTGGTTTGAGAGGAGAGGTCATCCTTTCTCAAGGGGCTGCATTGCTAACATCACAGTTTGGGGCACCCATGCACTGACCTCCCAAATCTCCCTACAGTCCTGTTTCCCACTCCCTTGTGTCCTCTTGTTTGACTGCAACACCAACCTCATCACGGGCTCCAAGTTCTGTGGCAGAACCAGAGGAAGGGGTCGGTTCATTCCATTGCAACCATGGCAACACTTGTCAAAGATGCAGCCTACAGTCCTCATGAGTCTTCCAGTTTTCTGTGGCTGCCTCTTTTTCAGAGGCACAATCTACCCTAGACTAAGCATGTCGCAAAACGTGTAAGTCAATATTCAATAAAATACATCCTTAGTATGTGCATATATACATCAAAATCATCTGAGCTCTAAACAAGAGTGGAGGACTACATAGAATTCTGTGAACTTAAGAACTGAGCAAAAGGCAGAGGTAAAGAGGGTTCATTTTAGCTTCTGTTTCAGAAAGGCCATGTCCTATTAAATCATCAATATTTTTATAAAGCTGAAGTCTCAGTTTTGTTCTCATTTGTTAAAGTTCTTAGGTCTTTACGCTGGTAGTTCCCTGAAGATACATGATTCTTATGAGGCCTCACCATTGGACACCTGTGGACCTAGAGAGTTCAGAGGCAAATATTTTGGTTTGCTGTCCTGCAGTACCAAGCCAAATTCTCAAATCTAGGGAGCTCCCAAACTTTGAGAATGTTCAGGACTTGAAAGTTGCCTTTGTATGCTTTACCAGGATGTATTATGTCATGTATTCATATGTGAACTATCAAGAATTTCAAATAGTTCACTCAGAAGAGTGGGACTAAAACATCACGAGCCAAAAATTATTTTGTGGGGAGAGTGATGTAGAAGGAAAACTTGTTATGGAACCTTATAGCCTATGGTATCAAAATCAATAGAGGAACTCCTCCTGCCTTCAGTGTCAGTGGATGTGTGCACCAATGTCTGCAGTCAATCTGTAGCCTGAAACAATACTGAGTTCAATGGTAGTGTGTTTTTCACATTGCCTGTGTAGATACTCAGTTCCAAAATTTTAGGTCTTGACCTACTTTTTTTTGTCTGAGTTTCCTTTGAGTTGAGCAGTGGAAAGACATTCGACAGCCCTTCTTTCCTCTGATATGCATCATGCCTGGTTTGTGCAGCAGCACCATGCCACAGGTTTGCTCAGCAGGTACTACTGAGGTTTATCTGTCTCAAATCAAGTTGTTCCCATTGGAATATTTCTTAATGGAAACATTCTGTCATGGTTAAGTTGGTAACAAGTTATTTGACACAGAACCTAAAGTTTGAGCTAAACATAGCAGGAACCCTTTAAGCATACTTTATCTGCCTTGTTTGCAGCCCTTTAATGGGAGAGATTTCTTTTTCTCTCACAACTTACAGATAACCAGTTTGCTCAAGAGCAGGAGATAACTTTCCAGCTGGAGAAATCTGTGCACTTGTTATTAACTGGGAGGACAGTCATTCTGTGTGCTTACACTGATTGTATCTGGGACATCTCATTGTACCAGGGCCAGTTTTATTATTTTAAATCATAAAGGAGCTTAGTTCTCTTAGAGTGTCCAGATTCAACTAATTTGTCAGTGTGATACATTTCATTATTCTCATCAGCTCCTTTGCTCTTCCTGATGGAGAAAGCTTGTTTTACTTTATAAAAGTCAGAATTCTTTCTAATTAGTAGAGCTTCTGTTTAGCCAGTGCTGTGAAAGGTGTTCTTTCCACTGTACATGTATGTTCTGAAGAACTTATCTGCTCCTGTAATTTTTTCAGTAGTGCCATTTTGTCTGCGGTGAAAAGGATCTACTCCTAAGTCCTGGACTGACAGCCATGCTCCTGAAGGAGAAATTACCCTTTTAAGAGATCCCCAAGAGCTGTAGCCAACCAGAGCATACTGTAGATGTTACACTTTTTGTACATTGCATCCTTGCCAGTATTTGAATATAAGCCATAATTCAGTGGGAGCATAAATATCTTCCATTCAGAGAGATGGATGCTGTGGTATCAGGCCAAATGGCAAGCCTTATCAGTGCCTGCATTTTCACTTTATCAACCACACAGCATAATATGATGCTCCTTATTTAAATCCTTCATGCAGATATCGTACTGGGTTAATTGACAAGCAACTGGCTTTGACAATACATATAACACTGTAGCAGCCATTGATTCCTGGGATAGCGTGGATGTGCATGTAGTGATCATGGGGTTATGATTCTCAGTGATGGGAGATGAAAAGTCTGTGGGTCGCAATGTAAATTTAAACAGCTGAGGGGTGAGCATTAACTGACATGCCAGTTTAGATTGATATAATAATTCTTTATAGGGACAGAGCATGATTGGCTGTAAAAGAGTTGTCCTTGTACCTGAATTGTTTTAGAGCAGCAGAGCTTTATGCTGAGTTAACAGCATGCTGTTAAGAATCAGTACCAATGCAAACAGAGAGAATGATGGTTTTATGTTGGCCATTATGTCATGCAGTATTTCACAGTTGTTGAAATCATTTCATTTTCAACCAGGTCGCTTTGTCAGTCTATCAACAAAGACTGAGCAAAGCGTAGTGCTGAAAATGAAATGAAACTCCCAACTCTCCAGATACCTAAGTGATGGCACTTCTTTTGAGCTGAAATTCTGTAACAGTGCTTACTAATTTCAGCTAATATAATACAAAGTAACTTGGCACTTCACTTTTTTGTCTGAAGTTCATAGTTATATTGTTAAGCTTTTACATGAACTTATGCCACTAAGTCAGAGGGAGCAAGGAAAGAAGGTAAATGAGGAGAAGAGGAAAGCATGACACGGAGAAAGACTATGAGATGACAATTAGGAAGAAAAAATAGGGAACATCAGAAGAACTAATGATGAAAGAAGAAAAGGAACAGAATATCATGGGAGTGGCAAAAACAACGGAGATGTTACAGGTGAAAAATAGGGGAAATTAATATAGGAGATGGGAAAAATGTAAGAAATGTTTCATTTCCTGCAGGAATATTTTAGACTCATTGGTAGGAATTCTGCTTGCTGTAGTTCACTGTATTTGGCTCATACTTTAGAAACACACTTCTATATGATTTCCCTCTTTCTTTTTGGCACCTGGCTTGCTGTTGTATCAGACTAAGCCTCCAGAGGTCCGAGGAGAATTGGTTTCTAATAAAGCTCCTCCATAGCAGAGTTCAAAAGCTCTCCCACAGTGTAGTGTACAATGAAAATTGATACCACCAAATGGCTTTAGTTTCCCTCTTTTTTTTTCCTTTTCTTGATGTTAGACACTTTTTTTAGCATCTGCATATCTGACTTTAATCTTTCTTCTGGATATTGAGCATATGGTATGAAGAAGTCAGTTATAACCAAATATAGATGTGTACATGTATCAAAAACTACAGTAACATAGGTTTTTTTAAGGGTTTCTTTTTGTTGTTTGTTTTGTGGGTTTGTTTGTTTGTTTGTTTTGGTTTTTTTGGTTTTTTTTGGGGTTTTTTTTCCCCTAATTAGTGAGAATAAGCAGATGTGAGGCTCTTCCTCTATTATGAACATTTATATAGGCTGTGTGGTCAGGGGTGCTTGGCAGTGAATTTGGCTCAGGGCAAGGGAACAACAGCAGTAATTTGAGGGGTGATTTACTCCTGTTAACACTTTTCAGAATTGGCAATAAAATCAGTTCGGTGCTCTTAAGATCCGAAAGGCTGGATTTTAAGCAAAATGTGGAAGTTATATAATCAACCTGAAAAGTGGGTGAGTGAAAAATTGTTTAAGAATACTTAAAAAAATCTGTATATATATTTTCAACAAATGAATTATAATGAGAGGACTGCTCCCTTTTCCTAGAAATGATTACATTTTCTTTGCCCTTCTGGTTTGGCTGCTTTTAGGCTATTGCTTATGTAAAACAGAACACCTCCTAAGCTGTAGTTTACTAAACAGAATCTCTGGCTTCTGATCTCACCCTACACAAGGAGGCAAATTGTATTCTGTGTGAGAAGCTTTAAACGTGAGCGTAATGGAAAGGGGATATTCAGAGAAACAAAGACACACCTCCAGAAACAACAAAGACAGTAAGTCTGAGCTACTTAAATTTGAATTTCCATAGTTGAAAAGAAGAATTCAACATGGAAAAAAGGCATCAACTTTCACTAGTCCCACAGGTATTTATTTTAGCAATTTGTATTTTGCTTTTCTCCTCTCTTAGCAAACCCATGTGGCAGTTTGTTGAACAGAGGAGAACAGTTCTGCTCTGAGACGATGGAATGCTTTTCCGAGAGATCGGCTTCCAAAGGTGACAATCTAGGGTCACAGCAGGGACGCTGACTGCTCAGTTCTGAGTGCTCTTAAACAAGAGGGAATTCTCATAGCTGAGAGCCATCAGTGATGAAGTCATGACCACATCCAACTGTGCTATCAATAAGGTAGGTTGCTCAGCTGCACGGCTGTACCTCTGGCATGTGAGTGCACAGACCTCAAGGGGTATCCAGACTTTCAAGCATACTGGTAAATTTGTGCTTCATTACAAATGTGAGAATCTCCTCTTCAGTCTGCAGACCAACTCCATGAAAAAAACAGCTGGTTTATTAGGTGGTGGTGTTCATCCCCTAATGTGTCATAAAGTAGGCAAACGCTGAAGTGTCTCTGTATTGTGTATGGACAGAAAGAATCATCTGTGATAGCCATCAGCAGAGAGGAGAAACCAGCTTGGTCCCAGGTTCCTCCTCCATAAAAGTGTAGGAGCTATTCTTGCTCCTATAGACACAGGTAATTAATCTTGTCTGTCATGTTAGAGCTGCTGAGAATAGCTACAGGCAAAGTGTTGCAACACAGGAATCACTCAAAGGAGTTACTGCAATGGAGTTTGACCCACACTGAGGCATTAGAGTTAGCAGTGCAAGGCCAAATGAAAGAAAAAACATGGACAGTAGCATATGGAACTGGATTTACTGTTGAACTGTTGGACACTCTTATTTGAATTATGGTAAATTACTCTCCATGACCTGCATGTTCCTAAGAATAAGTGGAGGTAGAGATAAAATGAGGGCATAAATGCTGCAGTTCATTTTAGATCCTGTTCTTTGGAGGTTGGCAAAGATCTCAGCTCATTCCAGCCTAATAAATACAAGGTCATCACCAAAACCATGCACAAAGCACACTGAATTGCTGCGGGTTTATCTGACTGTGAGATGTGCAGAGTTCTCCCTACTGATAGAAGGCACAGGGACATCCATAACCTGCTCTGAGGAACTTGTAGGAGCCTCCCTCTGTTACCAGGTGGTAAGGGTTGTGTCAGACACTCTGAGGCTGCCCACCCACCATTTGCCTGGCAGCTGTGTAGGTTGTGCTAGTGTGTCAAGGCAAACAACTACCTCCTTCAAGGAGTGCCTTCTCTGATATTAGTCATTGGGATGTGCCAGAAACATGATTAGCTTAATCAGGACAGGGCAGAAGCAAAGGACAAAATCAGTAGCTTTTCTCATAAATTATGATGTAATTGCCTTTTCTCTCTGGAACCAGGCATGTAAGTCCCTGGCAGAGAGCAATACCTGAGAAACCTTTACAGTGAAAACACATTCATATTCCTTCCTGGAGAGGGGGGGAGGGGGGAGGGTAAGGGCTGGAAAAAGAGGATCAGCAAAATATGCTTCTTCTGAGGAACTCCTTGTGCAAATTTGCTTCACAATTAGACACTCAGAAGGTACCAAATATGCTTGCTCAGACCCTGTCTAAAAGAGGAACCAGGGGGCTGCCTATTCTGTCTGTGGCAGAGAAGTGCATTTGGGCTCTCTCATGGGTAATTTACTAACATCCAAAAGAGATCCCTCCTTGTACTCTGGGGACTGGAGGCCCAGTTAGTTAGAGAATAAACAGGGTCAGTATTTTCTGTGGTGTTGTGTCACACACAATATATTCTTCTTAGAGAGCCATGCCTGGTACCTGCATTGTTTTCCTCATTCATCATACACCACGCGTGCATTAGTGACAGCACCATAGGAAATTGTATTCTTCATGCTAAAATGCATATATCTACCTGTCAGAAGCCCACATGTTGTCCTAATAAGGGCCAAGGCTTAAGTGCTTCTTAGTAGTCTGGTGCAGAAGTGCACATTACACAACTACCCTCTGTGTTCAAACGAGGCAGTACCTCGGATATTGGCTGTTGCAAACCAGGATGGCAGCTGTCTGCAGATATAATCACCACTGAGGACATACTGCCAGGGCTTCTATGTCCTGGTTGCACAGCTAGGGGCAGAGCACTCAAATATTTCTAAAGCTAGATATGCAAATGCCTCTGGAATGAAGCCTTTTACAGTTCTGTTCTCATTAACCTGATTTGCATATGTAAATGACCTCTTGCCACATGATAATGAGGTCTGCTCATGCAGAGATGTTCAGCGTATAAGCAGAGGGTTTTCAGTTACAATCGGAGAATTTTGGCCAAAGCACTTAATACAGGGACAGGACCAAAAAACAGGCAGAGAAAGAATCCAGGGATAACAGGGCAAGGAAGCAGAAGGACACAAAAGAAAATCAAATGTTGCAGATGCCTCTTCCAAATGCCAAGGGCATCTGCAGTTCTAGTGCCTTACTGGAGCAATTTCATAGAAGAGCCTGTGAAATGAGAGCAGCTGGAGAACACTGACAATTGGGAAGTGACCTGTGGCATGGAGCTATCCAGAAAATAGCGGATGTCTGGCTATCCTGGAACAGCAAGCATATTGTCTAGCATTTACTGGCTGGTTTGAAGCATCTTCTTCCAGTTACTCCTGTGAGCACCATCACAGAGAACGGGAGAGCTGGACACATGGTGGTGGGTCAGTCTTTCTTCAAGAGCAGTCTCCACTGTAGCCATTTCTCTGTGAGTTCCTTCTTGCTACTGTCACACTCATCCAGAGGTGACATTTCTCACCGCAATACTTTATAGCTATGCCTTGCTCGGTATATGTGGAGGCATGACAAAATCCCTCCTAGATTACCCTCCTTGGATACTGTGCCACTTTTAGGGAAGAAATGACTGCTCATCTCCTGAGATATGTCTTCCTACGTGCTGTGTTTAACTCTTGGTTCCTGATCCTGCTACAGAACCCCCTGAGCTGCTGAGGATTTGCTGACTCAGAGCTCTCCAAAACTTACTTGATCAAGCACCATCCTTATACAGCACAGAAAAAAAAAAGTGATCCTTTCCACTCAAGACTCACAGAGTTCTCTCAGGTAGGAATACATCCATCCTTTCAAAGAGGGAAATGGCTCTGTAGGCCCGGTCTTATAAAGGCCAGCTGGGAGCCAGTGTGGCTGGCAGTCAATATCTGCTATTGCCAATTACAAAAATAAAGAAATAAATTGTGAGCTAACTCAGAATTTGCCTGCAAAAACCACTTCCCTATATCCAGTCAACTGACTGCTGATTTGTACTGGTACTTGGCAAGTCAGATGTGGCTGGTCTCTTTTTGTCATTGGAAAAATAATAGTAGCCAGGATGAAATATCCAGGGCCCCATTCATAGATGGTAAGCAACCAAACTGAGATGTAAAACATAAATAGAGTAGTGGTGCATGTCATAACCAATTAAGAAGAAGCTGTGTTCCTGGAAGAAGCTGTGTTCCTGTCTTCAGAGAGCAACCAGAGTTAGCCAAATTAAGATAAAGTAACAATGAAGGTAAGGAAACTTTGATATTGGATTAATTTAGGAAGTTGAGTTCAAGCCTATGGAGGAAATTAGTTCATCTCATGACTACTTTTTGGTTCACTCCCACTCACACCAAAGGGAAGATAATGTATATGGGAGACAGAGAAACCCAACACATTTGTATCTCATTATCTGTCCACTGCTGACAAAAACATATGCAGTGTGACTACAAGTAATGGTTAACTTCAAAGCACTAAAAACTGATTGTCAAACATGCTCCATCCTTTCTGCATGTCAGTAGGCAGTTTCTGAAGCAGCCACTGGCCCAAGCCCAACTAATCTGTGTTCCACCCTTTATAATGTGGTCATTACATGCAGAAACTATGGTGTAATTCCTCCCCATCATGTCCACCAGCTTAAGCATGACATTCAATCTTATTGTATTCACACAGTCAGTATTGTATTCCACAGTAAGCAATATCATTGAGACCCCCATGTCTGTCCCTTCTTTAAAAGCTTTCAGGTCTGGACCCTAGTTTCTGATGGTTACATCCCAAAGCCCTCTCAACACTGAATGCTTGGCTTTTAAGAAAAACAACAGTCTTGCTTATCTATGCTAATATTAATTTGTTTGGTAGTTGTAAGAAAAGAGTAATGTGCAGAACTACCTACCAGTGGGTGGTGTCTAAAGAGTACAGTCTGGGCCTGGTGGCTTATTCATATAAATAAATCAGTGGATCTGGCAGAGCACGCAGGGTCTTTTGAGTGTTTCTGTATAGCCTGTCTGAGTAGCAAGCCCTTAACCATGCACTCAAACAACCTCTGGGAGCACTCAGTCAATTTGGGCAACTAACAACCCGTCCTAAAACTGAAGCGTCAAGCATTTGCCACTGAGAAAAGGCTATCAGCCCACTACGCCAAAAGTTCATGGAATTATCTCACAAGGTGCCATCTTTAAAATCTCTGGTTTAACTTTTAATGGTTTAGTAGGCAGGCTTTTTTTCTTATTATTTATAGGGACTGTAATCAGATAAGAGTTTTATGAGGCTATTTCATCAGAAGACATTCAATTAATTCCAGACCCTTCTCTTTTTTCAGCTTAAGTGTACTATCTACATACCTGTCTTTAACAACAGAGGTAAAAATTCTATGATATTTCTAAGAAGCTTGGTTCATCTTTCATTAGATCACAACAGAACAGAACCATATCCTCTCATTGCTAGACAGTTTTTCAAATAGGCTTTTCCCACTCTCACTGGAGTATGTATGTGAGCTGAAAAGCTTCACAATGTATTAAGATTTCATGAGGGCCTAACTCTGTTCCTTCTTGAACTGCCTTGAATCTTCACTACACAGCACTTCTGCTTCAACACCACATAACTGTTCAGTGGCCAAGCTCCACTGAATGGATCATCTGAAAACCAATGTTTTAGCCATGCAATTTGTGATTCTTATTTTGAACAGACAAAACTTTAGTATCATTACTTCATTCCTGTTAGATAAATGTTTTGGACACAGGAAAGACACTTTGGCTTATAGTGAAAACTCTTCTTCCAAATTGCTTTTTTGTATTAGCAAAAAAACCAAACCAAACCAAACCAAACCAACAAAAACCCACCAAAAAAAACCAAACAAAACCAAACCCCAAACAAAAAAACAAAAGCAAAACAACCCCCCCAAAACAAAACCAAAACAAAAATACCCATAAAAACCCACAAACAAAAACCAAACAAAAAACCCAAAACAAACAAACCCCAAACCTTGAAAAAGGCATTTTTAGAGATCTTATTTTGTATTAAATGGTTGATGTCTCTTCATTATTTTAGCAAGACTTGGTTGCTTTTGGTGCTTCTGTATGAACTCATACAAGAAAGCACAGCATTCTTCCTTCCTCATCTGTCCTATGTCAAGATTTAACTGAGGACTTCGTGCTTTCATGAAGAGGTAGCAGCTCAGAACAGGATCTGGACATCTTGTCAACCTGGACCAGGAAGGACTTTCACTCAACATACTATCATTAGAAGAGTACACATGACAAAAAAATGTGTTAGAGAATCAATTCCCTGCCCCTAAAAAGAGCTGTGGGCACATCAGTTTCTCCTGCTCCTGCCTGTAGTATACAATTTAGTCACCAGAAAAAATAAGTGCTGTGGTTTTAAGTAAAGTAGCTGATGAGAAACTGAGTAGATGGAGAAGTTCTTAATTAAGTAATTAGACAAATAAGAGGGGAGAGGATAATATGATACAAAATGATGAATGGAGTAGGAAAAGTAGGTCAGGAATTTCTGTTCTCCCCATATAGTGACGCAAGAACAAAATGAACATGCAGCAAGTTCAAAGGTGAGAAATTCAAAGCTAATGAGGGAATGGTGTCATGTAACTGGTAATTATCTAGTGGAAGCCTTTCACTTCTGGAAGTCCCTGATGCCAAGAATTTATCAAGTATAGCACTGAAACTAAACTATCCAGAATTATCACAGAGATAATAACAGCTTTACAAAGAGAGTTAAACCTCCTTTCTTGTTTTAATCCAGCCTTAACTATGTAGTCCTTCAGCTTTGACACCTTCCTTTGAGCTATCTGATAACGGCCACCATCTGAGGTAGGTCACTGGAGCAGAGATATGAGTCAGCATGGCGATTCCTGTACTCTTATGTCCATACAAAAATCTCCTTTATAATTGGTTCAGAGAGCAGGAAGAAGTCCCATTTCAGGGATATTTACAGACTAGTCTTGCTCTAAATGCTAAAGTCCCCTACAAATGAACACTGTAGTTTCTCATTAGCCTTAGGAGATATCTGGCTTGAGAAGGATTTGCCCCTTGCAACAAATATCAGCATTCTCAAGTGAGATCTTCAGAGGTATCCATGTTACCTGTCTTAGAAAATGTGCCATCTGTCTGCCGGTCTTTAAGCCCCTGGGATCCTTCTCATGCCACCATGAGCTCAAAGATCTGAGGCCTCATTACTGCTGCTGTTCCATCAGAACAGATTTGCTGCAAACACATTTTTTTGGCATCTTACATATTATTCCAGACATTCAAAGCCAACTCTCTTAGGTTGACCCAAGTGTGTTACAGTATATTTTAAATCTCTTGTAAATCATACATTTGCTGAGGACAAGCTGCTTTATATTTTCAGTAAGCTTTTGATTCATGTTTTTAAGTGTGCTTTAGAATTTTACAGACTTTCATCAAAACCAGATGATTTGATTATTTTCTATGTTCATAATACACCATTGCTTTGCCTGCATGTTTACAGCAGCTATTAAAGCAGATGAAAGTCATCATGTGTTTCAGACAGATCAGGGTAATCACGTCCACCAGTGAAACACATTAATTTTCAGACTATTCCTGCAAGAGACACAAGAAAGAAATCATCACGAATTAGAACTATTGGATACAGTTGTATTACCTGGAGCACAGGGATGGAGGTCTCTTGGAGCCTGGTGGTATTCTATATGACCAGGGTGATGACAGAGACTGACTCCTTGTCATATTTGAATGAGAGCTACCTGACAAAACTGGCAGTACTAGTGTTAGTTCAACTGGCACTTCAATCCAGATATTATTTCTATCTTCCTAAATAATTTTCTTTCCTCCTGGAGACAATATTCCAGCCTGTGCAGCTCAGGGATTTACTTTCATGCACCTTCCTGACATGGGATGCTGAAATGCAGTTACACAATAAAGGAATCTGCATTCTGTATTAATATGAAAACATAGATCTGGCTTAATAGAGGATAATACTAAAATCAGTTTGAAGGAAAACAAGATAAACCACATCTCAGTAAAATACTTAAGTGTTCTTAAAAGACCATGCCAGACAAGGAAACAAACAGCAGCACAAGAACTGAAGGACTGCAGCAGTTTAAAGAGAGACTCCTTGTAGGAATAGCAAGTGTTGAAGCTGTTTAACCTGACAAAGGCATCCACGGGTTTGTCTAAAGATGTTCATTTAGCCTGAAGGGTGTTGGACCCTGGTCTTACAGTGAAACAAATGTGTGCACTGGTTGATTCATTGATACTTCAGCAACCAGTTGTCTTCATTAGGTTTGTTCCTCCCGTGAAGCAAAAATTGTAGCTTTGGTTACTGTCTTCTGTAGTATCACAGACTTTCACAGGGAAGACCCATATTGAGTTGGGAAGGTATCTTGGCTAAGCACAACCAGTATACATAGTGTGCCCCTGAATTACACCTGGAAGATGCTAAATCCATGATGGCATTTTTAATCATAGAATCATTATAGAGACAAGATTTCAAACACTGCATATGCCAACTAGTTTTGATCTCCACAGGGACTTTTTCTGCAAACTCTGTGACCACTCATGCAGTTTGAGTAAGATGGTTTCCAGCAATTCATTTCATTTGCAAAGCTGAACATCATCAGTGTAAATTGACATCCTAAACAACATCCAGCCTGCTGTAAGAAAAAAAGTAAAGGAAGCCTTCTCTAGAACAATAATCTGTGCTTTCTGAGAGGTTATGGCAACAAACAGATAACAGAGTGGTAAATAGAGTTCCATGACCACCTTCTGTAGCTCTTAGGTGAATTTCTGCTTTTCTGTATCCTTCTGAGTGCGTATTTGGTGATAACAACTCTCTAATATATTTGTAGTCTCTTGCTTTTGGCATCATTGATGGTATTGAAGTAGGAAACATCTGTACTTTTTATCTCACAGAAGACTCAAGTAAATGTAGTGTCTCTGTTGTGAACTGTGTTATTGGTGAACAGAAGAATTCTCCAGCATTTTCATTTATAATTTCTAGACCACATAGGATTAATTCATGCTTCCGGTATACTTTGGGACTAGCCTCAGAAATTACTTCTGATGTTCAAAATATAGTTTCACAAAATAGTTGCTTATCTGTGTTTCTGTCAAGGAATAGGAAGCGATCAGAAGAGTTAAGTGATACGCAAAAGGCACTCTAACCTCCAAACTGTAGGACTTTGAAGATATCTTTGAAAGAGGATGTTTGGCAATGAGGAAAATGTATGTGCATCTCAAAAAATTGTTAACAATAAATTGAAAGACTTCACTAAAACATGCTTTTACCGTAGCCTTCTACTGATGCCTGTCTGAACAAAAATACAAACACCCATACACGGGAAGGGAGAAATCACAGTGGAATTCGGGGAGTTCAATTACTCATTCCAGTTCATTGCATTCACAATTTTATCATAAAGCAATTCAGTTTTGTAGAATTTTATTCCTCACCAGTGTTTCAAAGTCTTCAAATGAGATTAACCTATAAGAATGTATTTCTAGTTTCTTGGCATGTTTCAGGTAGATTTTTGGATGGAAGTAAAAAGGTAAAAATATATTTTCTCCTGTTAACATGTATATGCAAAATCAGCTTTTCTCTCAAGCACTACAAATAATCATGAACAGCTCAAAATCTCATTGATGGGCATGGGTTGTTGATTTCAAGAAAAGCTGAAATGAAGGAGAAAGAAAGGAGTGGGAGAGGAATGTTTTATGTTGTTTTGGGTTTTATTTTATTGCTAGAAACTGCTGTCTCTTTACATTTTCTTCTCCTGAAAAAGAGGCTGCACTCAGTGACTAAATCTGTCCTCTCAAGGGAGCACACATTACTACTACAGCAGCAGAGGTGGAGGCAGCCCAAGCCCAGAGATAGTCTCAGATAGTAATCAGACCTTTTCTTAATATCAAGAACTCAGTTCCAACTCTTTCTTTTATTGCTACCTTATAACAAGGAAAAACAAAAAAATAAATGAACTTAGGAGAACTGAATGATAAATTAAGCATATAAAATTGAGATGAGAGAACTAATTACTTATTTAAAGATTTGTTTAGCTCTAAGCAGCAGTGTTTATGCTACTTCTTATGCTGTTTTAACCTTCTTTGCTCTGATTCTGGGCCTGTAGCTTTGGAGTTTCTGTAGTATTTTGATTTTCATTAAGATATGGTGACAACACCCATTTTCCCCTAGCACTGAAGCTTCCACTTGTCTTAGTCCTTTAGTTTTACCCTATTGTCTTTTCTTTTGCTCACCTTTCCTGCCACTGTAAAAGGTTGGCAGGGCACTGCTTAGGTGATTTATGGACAGCTCTATATTCTTCCATACTTCCTTTATTAAATGGATAAAGATATTTAATTAGTTCATCATAACTAGCCTGGATGCAGCCTTCATCATTAAAGTTTGTCAGCTGTCCACATCACTAATGGTATTGCTTCTGGGGTCTGCTGGCCCACAGGCCCTGTCCTGTTATTCAGGGCCTTAGTTCTCTGTGCCATTTCCTCTCTTTCTGTTCCCATGAAGCTAGAATGCAAATGCATCCATATTTTCACTTGAACTTCCCTCAAAGGTGTATTATCCAATTGAGAAGGGTCCAAGAATCACAATACAGTTAGAACTATATTATCTCCATGGAGCTCAAATGCACAGAAGAAAAAGGAACTCTGTGCAGAATCTGAGCCAGCGCCCTAAAATAGAAAAGAAAACATTAAGGTGTGTCACAGAGACAATCTGTCCTGGAAACAGGCATGAAACCAAACAATAAAAGGAACTGGTAAGTGAACACAGCCCACCTCCTAATCCATAAGCATTTCATTTAGCTGCAAAAGCCATGGCATCCCAACAGAGTATGAGTTGATATAAATAAAACCCAAGCCTTTGTTCAGGAATGAACAGATGTTATCATTAGCTTAGCATCGTATGTGCTCAGTGACACATAGTACACATGCATGAACACAGTCCCAGATATGGAGACCTAGAAGTCTAGTCAAGTCTCAGACCCTTGCTTCAGGCATTTATGTGAATGAGTTTTATCGAGAAGTCTTTCAGTCTTTTTGTTTTTGTTTGGTTTGGTTGGTTTGTTTTGTTTGTCTGTTTGGTTTTTTTGTGGTGCTGGAGGGATCAAAAGTATCCTGCAATTCACTGTTCTTATTGTGGTTTAGAAGTCAAACTTCAATGATTAGGTAGAACATTTAATTGGAAGAGTGACTGAAGCAACAAAACAAAATCTGGATTAAAAAAAAATCCCACTAAGGGAGGTACGTAGAATGGGTGGTCAGGTCTAACAAACACCGACAGCCAGAACTCTGTATGCTGTCTCTTTTAACATCTATATTCATCACTCTCATCAAATGAGTCCACATAGCTGTGATGATAGCTAGGCAGCCCATCCCACAAGTATAGAAGTCACAGCTATTTGACAACTGCGTTTTCCAAGAGTCAGCATGGAGCTTGCATGGGTAAAGTGCCATCTATGTCATACATTCCTGTTAATGACCTAAAGGACTGTGCTCTCACAGCAGAAGAAGGGAAAATTAATCTTCACCACAATTGTTCCATTTCTCAAACTTCTTTTTAGCAAAGATATAAATTGTGCCAAATATCTATCAGTTTTATGATGACAAGACCATCAAACTCGTTTCATTAAACACCCTCCCCCCTCTTACAACTGTCTAAACAAGATTTTTCCATTTAGTACCCTATCAATCCAGAGTTATGATTATTCAGTAACTGAGGGGATCTCTTGTATTTAAATATTAATGTTTGTGTAGTTATTAAAGTATTTGATGATTTGTCCAGGGGCACTGTAAAATTAAATATAGCATGTCATTTATGGTAATACAGAGGAGAATAATAAAAAGTCTTTTTCATTCTGGTTTTGTGTCTGGCTCTGCATGTTACTTTTACTGCTTATTTGATGGTTTGGGGTATTGTGTGTTTTTAAACCCTTTTAAATTCAGGATTTCAGAACATATTGTGAGGAACATATAAAAGATTATCTCCCAAGTTACGACTTTGCGCTGCTGTGTATGAACTGTTGTCTGACAGTTATATGCTAAAGGGAAAGGCAGTTTTCCAAAAACACTTATCATGTACTGGGTGTAGTAGTACAGTAAGCCAATAAATATTTTGGGAAGCTCAATTTTGTCCATGCTGCATTTGCATTCAGAAATCACCTCAGCCTACTGGAACAGAAATGTGTATATGTAATTAGTCTTTTCAAGTTATATATATATAAAGAACATTACTTAGGCACTCCACTGTGACTCCCTCATGCTATAAAGAATAAGAGAGAGAGCAGGAGGGAAAGAGGCAGAGCAACTTATTTGAGGCAGACACTTGACTGGCATTTGTAAGTGTACAGGGTTGTAGCTTCTTCATGGATAAGTTTTTGAGGTGGGATAATGGGGAAAAAAAGTGCCCATGTTTGGCCCATTCTTCTAGGAAACCTCTCTCTATCCATTTAAAAACAATAGTAGATAAAAATGACTTTCATAAGGTCACTCAGAGCCAGAGCCAGAATAGAAAGCAGGTCATATGAATCCAAGTCAGAGCACTTTTTGTGAGATCGGACTGGTATTTCCTGCTGAAAAAAAGTAAAACTAGTTAAAATCTTGAATGACTGCTTTCAACTGCACAATTGAGGGGATATGATTGAGATCTGCTTCAGTTTTTTCATATAGGTCAGTGTAAAATGATTCTGTGCCTAATGATGGACAGCTGCCACGGGATGCATCTCTTCTTGGTAAAAAGGTGCATCAATCTATTATATTTTTTAAAATATGCCTGACAAACTGAATGAATACAGTTACAGCAGAAGCAGTTGCTGTATTGAAGGTTGATTTATTATGTTCATTCTAAGCCTGATTTTAAATTTGATCATAACTTTCTGAGAGCGTGTCTATTTTTATATGTATGTATGTGTGTAATGTAGCAAAATTACAGTAAAGCAGATTTGTTTATAGATTGCAAGCAGGCAAAAGTCAGGACATTCACTTAGTGTTCTCAGTGAACCAGTAATTCACCTGTCTTAATACTCAGTACAGAGAGTTGCTCTACTTCATGTTAACTGTGATGGCAAAATACCAATGGCATTTTTTTTTCACTGGCTTAACTGGAAATGCTTCACGGGAGGTTTGGGATCCTCATTATGTAACAGCAATTTAGAAAATTTTAATTAAGGATGTATATGCATGTGAGACATCCGGATTATGGTTCCAATCCAAAGCCCACTGCAGGCTGTGGAAAGACTCCCATCAAGTACATTAATTGCTTGATCAAAACCCAAATGCCTACACTGGAAATAATACACAAATTAGGGTTACTGCCTTTTTCAAAGGATAGAATAATTTCCACAGGCCTCAGTGCTACCACAACAAGGCTGTTTCCTGTTTAAAATTGTTTTGTAAATGTTTCCATTACACCTTGGTATGCAGTGGGGATATGTGCAACTACCATGCCAGGCTGTCTGAAAGGGCTGGCATGGCAATATGGTAAAGAATTTGTAGCCTCAGGAGTGATGTGTGGAGAGGGCTTTACCATAAGCAGGGAAGAATGGAGACCACATCGATCAGAGATGAATGCGGTATGTAAATCTTCACTCCTTTCCTGTGTTTCAACTGGGTCTTAAGGAACATATACAAACACAGCGAATGTTTTAGCTGAATACTAAGCAAGGGTGCAAGCCACTCTTGCACAGGACTAAAATAGCGACAAAGCACAGAACTGGTGTCCGTGTCATGGAAACCACAGAAACTTAGTGTTAGAAGACAGTCTTCACAACCTCCTGTAGAATAGCCAAGAAACACAGGGCTTTCACTAAAGAGTTTGAAAAAGAGATGCTCTTACAGCACTAGAACTGCAATAGCTTCTACCAAACAGCTTTATCAAAACACACCTGTCATCTTCTGTCTTGGCACTTCACTCCTGTCATCTCATTTCCCTGTCATTGCATGCCTTTACCTTGCATTTCACTCAGACCCAAATTCACTTCAGTCTACCTCTTGAGGGCTTATCCTTGTATCATCCATCATGATTTCATATAGTAAATCAGTATCCTTAGCTCTCACCTGATTTTTACCAAAGGTGAAATGCTTGTCATCCCATTTTCTTATGAAGGTATTTTCCCTATGTCTTTACATCTGCATATGAAGGAGATATTAAAAAAGTCTGCCTGATCATTTTGTCATCTTCCTACAAATAATTCTCTTACTGTTCAAATTACTAAAAAATCATCTGAGAATGGTTAAACAGCTGGTGTGCTATGACCACCACTTCTTAGAGTAATTGTAATCCTCTCACTGTAATCTCGTGAAGTCTCTGTCTCTTTGTTGTATCCATCTGTTGTCTCTTATCATATTTTCGGACTGCAAAATATCTGAGATAGGAACTAACCTTTTTCATTCACCCATAAAAATCAACCTAGTACGTTGCACCCCAGGATCCCCACCAACATCACTGCAGGGTTCCCTGACTGTTACCTCAATCACGACTAAATTATAATTTTTTCAGAAAATTCATTGGAAGATAATTATACAAACATAAGCAATATGTCTATTCTACTTGGTTTTCATCGAAGAAATCACTTATTTTAGATACATTTATGTGTCTATGTGTGCACCATTGTATACCTCTAGTATTTGGATAATAATTCTGTGCCTCACAAGGATGTTGCAAGGATTAGTTAACAAACTATTATTTATAAAGTGCTTTGAAGATTAAAAGAGCTATCTAAATATGCATAATTATGATTAATAATAAATCATTTTTATTTAGATTTGTCAGAATAACTAAATATGTAAAATCAAGAGGGAGGGGGAGCCTGTTATTATTCTTGTAATGTAGCAATGGAGTTCTATACATGACAAGAAAGACTGTATGATGTTTTATTTGGCAAAAATGGTTCCCCAGCAGTATGTGCCCCTCCTGCTGCTACTTGCATATATCAGAAATGATTGATAGGTGTTATTCAAAGTTTACATCTTTCCTCCTGTAGCCTCTTGTGGTGGTTTTGAAATGTCGCCATGACCCAAGGTTACCAAAGAAGTCATGTCTTCTGTGTTGTAATTAGAGCTGTACTAATCAAAAGTTGTAATTTGACAGGTAGAGAAGAGATTCGTTGTTTCAAGAACTCCTAGGGAATGGGCAGCCAAAGGCTAGTCATTCCACAGCCCTTGCAAAGCAGTCATGAGCAACTTGGATCTACAAGGTAACTTTCTCCACAGTAGTTTCAAGTTTAACCATGAGGCAATGACAGATAGCTAACATAAAGAATGTCATAAGAAAAACAAAGCAAAACAATTTGTAGCGAAGCATGCCCATCTCCAGAGGGAATGGCCCCCTTTTTAGCCCTTTCCTGCTTCTGCCTCCTGCACCCTCTGCTGCCATCGCCCTGTAGCTCAACTCCCAGGAGGGTAACAGCAGGGCTCACATGGATGTGTCCCCAAAGGGCAGTAACTGGAATAAGTTATCCCTCCGCCTCTTCCATTCAGAAGTTCAGTGTACAAGCACAGCGAAGTTCTGTGTGGAGGACATGCTTTTCCTCATTAGCTGCATTTAAGCTCTAAATCAAGTACGTGGTTAAGTGTTCTAGGTACTTCTCAAAAACTGAGTTTGATCATGATATGCTACTATGTCACTGGGTAGCAGTTGGCATTATCAGACCTAAGCTGTCTAGACTGAAGCTCAGTGATGAAAGAAGCTAATGGAAATAAAATATATTGATTAAAACAACACGTTTTGCCCTATCACCATATTATTATGACAGGAGCACTGTAGTAATTTCTATTCACAGAGAGGACACACACAGCCATAGAGGAGGTTGCAATGAACATATTGGGTAGGAAAAATGAGTTGATCAAACCAAATGTTGGAGTGAGGACAGATCAAATGATGCCACATGGAAAATTATGGTTTGGAATGAAAAAGTGGTCCATTTAACAGTACATAAAGTCTCTGTAATATGCATAAAATCAGCAGCTAACAGATGTTTTCTGACACAGTGCATCTGCATGAGTCTGAGGCGTATTCAGTTCCACTGTAGCAGCAATACACAGAGCAGATATAATGGCAGACCCTCCAGACAGATAAAGGCAGCCCTGCCCTTACTTAATAATAACAGTAAATAATAACTTGTATTAATTAGCAATCAGGAATTTAATCATAGACTCGGATGCAATTGTGGGAGGTATCATAGAAAGGATGAAAGGAAAAGCTGTCATTTATTGGTAACAGATAAAATGAGGAAAAAAATTTCAATTCAGTCCCCTGCTTGATAAGATCTGCTGAAAATATTACCTTAGGGTTACAACTCTCTATTCACACTTTGTGGCCAAAGGCAACTTATCTAGATCTCAGGAAAAATTCTTTAGCCATTTTATGTCTGCAGAAATGCAAATTAAAATAATTTTTCTTGATTTAAAAATAATATTGTGCATTTTATTTCATAGAGGTATTGGAGATTTGAGAAAATATATGTCCTGAGCAGGATGGTTGATTTTAAAAAAATGATACATCCAGGACATTTTCTTTCCTGAAGTTGCTTGTTAGCTGGGAGCTACTGGAGGAAAATATAGTATGGCTCTGTCTCAGGCTCCTCTGGTATCCTAAATAACCATTCATGCCTAGCCATGACAAAATACAGGCTACTCATAGTAAGCAGCTCAGATCTTCACAATTTCATCTTTATTCTTCAGTGGTTTTACCAGAAGAAAGAACACTTAATGACTGAGAGACTTAATATGTCAGAATTAATGCTTAACTGGTTATCATTACCATAACTGATTAAAATACAGAAGTTCTTAATAATTTTAGAATGTATTTCAGGTCATCTGCACACTCAGGCAGGGGCCAATGTACCAGCATGGTGGAGGTTATCTTAAAGTCCACCAGCAATTTATTCTTATTGAGTGTGATTTACTGTAGTTTTATTGAGATGGTCTCATTGTCACCTGATCACATCTGTTCACAACCAATGAGATTACTGTCCGGGAGAAAGCTGCTCATTCCAAACACAATTTGGTAATAAATTGATTACTAGCTGAATGCTGATACTTTACAAAAAGAGAAATCAATTAAATATCTGCTATTGCTCAAAGGGTCTTACATTAGAAAGGCACCCAAAATAATCATTAAATGTTTGCACATGGTGGCTTGGGATGGACTTAGACACACACAGGAGTATAAAGTGTTTTTTACACACTTTGAAAGCCATGGTGTAAAAAGCAATGATTGTAGATTACCACGTATAATCTGACGCCAGACTCTGAAGAAGCATCTTGCTCAACCTCATTCTAAGAATGGCATATTCAATACTGTTTACACTCCGAATAACAGTTGTTTTTAACAATCACTAATTAGCTGAAACCTCCCAGCCCCCTATTTCACATTTAGTATTCATTTTGAGATCTACTATTCCACTACTTTCACAAATTCAGGAGGCCCCTGGGAGATCTCTTCCTTGCCTTGCAACTATGCCCATGGGGCATGCTGCTTTTCCTCCCCTGACACTAATTCCATTGACATCAGAGGACATACACACAGAAATGCACCAGGATACAAACTCCACATCAAGAGAAATAAAGACGGTGTGAATGATCTCTTCTCTTACCCCTGCCTCCCTGTCTAAGCCATGAAGAGCTTTGCTTCATCATTGCCTTCACTCCTAAATGTCAAAACAGACTGTGAGACTGTCTGTGATGCCCTCAGAGCAGGAGACTACAAGGAGGGTTACCCAGAGAACATCCCAGGCATGGATCCAACTGCTGAATTAGGACAGAAGAAAGACTTGTCCCTACCTGCTGCCATTAGGATTCACTTGTTCACAATTTTCTTCCCTTCCTGAAAGAAAGACTGCAGAAAAATTCCTTCCCCCTTCATTTTGGTCTCCCATTTGCTCAGAAAATAGGTTGAGAATTTGGGTCTGACTGGTACAAGATGAGGCCTTCTAGTACTCTGTTGCTCCACTAGCAACAATTATCCAGGAGAAACAAAAATCTCAGTCCTCATCTGCCGCCAGAATAGGTGATTACTGAATGAACCTCATATATACATATTCACCATTGCTACTGTGGCCATAAAAAAGGTTCATTTCTGTATTCTTATTTTCACTTTATTACAGATCATTTCCTTCCTTTCTTTTTTTCTCATAATGAAAAACTGTGGATGTTTACTTCATTTTTATAAAATATCATTGCCCAATTCTTGTGAGAAATGAAGCCCTTAAATCCCCCTCCTCCCTAGAAATGACAAAATTCATGCTGACTCTGGTTCATCATTGTCCAATGTTTAATTCCTCAGTTTTAATACAACAGTGTAATTACCTTAATTACCTTGACTTTTTTATTTTTTTTTACTATTTGGAAAAGTTAACAGGCAAACTGCAATTCAGCTGAACATGAGAAGTTGAATACAGCTGAGTCAGAGGGCTCATCAGTGAAAGGAGTAATGCAGAATGCTTTGGAAGTGACATGCAGGGTATGGGGGACCACCTGCATATTGTAGTGGTAATGGCTGCGGGAGAGGCAGGAAACTGAGGGAGGAAAGCTGAGAAGTTAGTTGCAGGTTTAGTAGGAGAGGGTGGATTTGAATTGTCATAGAGTTGAAAGGAACATTCAAATACTAGGATGGGTCCCAGCAAAGGGTTTGAAGATAGAGAGTACATTCAACTTGTATACACAGCTGTTCCTAACATACCTCTGAAAAGGGGCAAGAACAGGGTCAAAAGGTTGATGCGGTTTTTCATAGAGAATAACTGTTTATTTTAGGCCCAGTTTCCAGAAGTGATTTAACACTTCATTTAAGTGCTAGTTTTTAAACTGTAAATGGAGACACACCATTCTTCAGGAAAAGAAAAATATCAACAAGCAAGGAACTCTAGCACAAGCTCTGAGTAGCAAGAACAAGCATGAAGAAAAGGGCAATGAGTCCAGTTTAAAAATTATGTATAAAGACAGTAATAACAGAGCTATACACATTTACAGTGAAGACAAATGTAAAGATGAAGAATGAGGTCTAGTCCAAGAGGTATTCTTGGAGAAATCTAGAATAATCTTTAAATGAGTCATGTATTATTGATTGTGAGTTCCAACAGCTCAGCTGCAACTGCAATAGTCATTGTACTAGTAGTAGTACAGTTCCTTTCTTCCAAGTTATTTTTCTTCCAAATGTTCATATTGTATATTATCCTGATAACACTGGTAGAAACAGGACATAAAGAGGTTAAGTGATTAACCTGGTATCATGTACATCACTGATGGACCCAGACTTTGATACTTGTACACAGGACTCCTGGTGTTCTCTGTTTAGTTATACTGCCACAACATGGTGAGAGGCACTGTCCCACAATCCACTGAATATATGCCACTAGAAGTTGTACATTTAAAATTCTGTCCATTTCGAGTTTCTTCCATCTAAGAGAAAAGATAACCAGCAAGATTTGACTTCTGCTAGTCAAGGATTTCTTAAAAGCATCTACCCTGGATCCAGAGAGTGCTGAAGCAGTATAGGGTATATTTCTCAGAAGAGCTGAAAGGGCTTCACGACTCTCAGTGGCTCCAGCACAGTGATACAAAAACCATGTGGCACTTCTAGCTACTTGATGACAGATATTCTCTTGTGTTTGGCCATACACTTACAATACATTTATTCTTAGGATTATGTTATTGAGCATGAGCTGCTTTCAGGCATTAGATCATACACCTGGTCCTTCCTCAAATGCTACTTTAACCATTTGCTGAAAGCACCAGTTGAAAGGATGATTTGACTAAGTGACTAATTTGACTGAATGCCTGTAACACTTACAAACTATTTTTAAGCCATTAGATTTGGGCAAAAGCTGCATAAATTGTGGGTCAGCACAAAGCAGCAATTCACAGATGGGCCTCTCTAAAAAAATCACACTATTTTTGGAGGCATTTGTTCCTGTACCAATTCAGACTAGTATTATATCCTGTCTTTGCTATCATGGATTAAATAGGCAGACCCTTCAAAAGTAAATACATAAATAAAATAGGTAAGAATGGGAGGTTTTCAAAAGCACAAAAGGTTTCAAAGGCACAAAACCAGGAGTTAGGTGCCTAAGAGACTATTGATGGGACCTCGTCAATATCTGTAAGTATCTCAAGGGAGGGTGTCGGGAGGATGGGGCCAGGCTCTTCTTGGTGGTGCCAGCTACAAGGACTTGAGGCGATGGGCAGAAACTGATGCACAGAAGTTCCACCTGAGCATGAGGAAGAACTGTACTGTGCGGGTGACCATGCACTGGAACAGATTGCCCAGAGAAGTTGTAGAGTCTCCCTCACTGAAGACATTCTAGAACCATCTGCATGCAATCCTGTGCCATGTACTCTAGGATGACTCTGTCTGAGCAGGGAGGGTGGACCAGACGACTCACTGCAGTCCCTTCCAACCTGACCCATTCTGTGATTCTGTGAAGTGGCCTTTGTCATTAATTCAGCACTTGCATTCTCTGCTTTTCAACCATTATGCAAATAATAGCATGATAGAATGGCTTAGGTTGCAAGGAATCTTGACGATCATCTAGTTCCAACACCCTGCCATGGGCAGGGACACCTTCCACTAGATCAAATTGCTCAGAGCTACATCCACTCTAACCTGGAACATTTCTAAGGATGGGGGATCCACAGCTTCTCTGGGCAACCTATTCCAGTTGCCTCACCACCCTCATAGTAAAGCCTTTTTTCCTAATATCTAATCTAAACCTCCTCTCAGTTTGAATCCTTCCCCATTGTTCTGTCACTACATGCCCTTGTAAAAAGTCTCTCTCCAGCTCTCTTGTGGCAGCCCTTTTTAAGTACTGGAAGGTGCTTTAAGGTCTCTGCAGACCCTTTTCTTCTCCAGGCTGAACAACACCAACTCTCTCATCCTTGTCTTCACAGGAGAGGTGCTCCAGCCTTCTCATCGTATTTGTGTCCCTCCTTTGGACTTGTTCCAACAGGTCGATGTCCTTCCTGTGCTGCGGACCCCAGAGCTGGGTGCAGCACTCTGGGCAGGGTCTCACCAGAGCAGAGTAGAGGGGCTGAATCACCTCCTTTGACCTGCTGGCCACACTGCTTTTGATGCAGCCCAAGATATGGCTGGTTTTCAGGACTGCAAGCAAACATACACAGGCACTTGGATGAAAAAAGTTTGCATGGCTCTAAGTAACACAGTAGCTTCTATGTATTCCTTACAGTTTTCCTTCACCCCCAAAATTTCACCCCATTTTTAATTTCCAGTAGTCATACTCTCCTCTGCCAAGGGGATTCAAAATGCTACCAGTTCAGCATCTGCACTGATTTACACAGATGTTAATATCCAATAGCCATTTTCCATTGACTGTCTTTGGTTTATGTAACTGCAGGAGATACAGAGTAACAAAGAATCCAGCACTAGGTTTAAAAACAGGCACTCCATTTCTGGCAGCGGGTAGGATAGCAAGAAAGCCTTTAATTTGAGCCTTTGAGTGTATCCATGCAACATAAAGTACAAGTGTGAGAGGAACATGCTGATAGTTCTGCATTATCACTAACAGCACTGAGATGCAATAAGAAAGAAAATTTAAGTGCACACTCATTTTATTAGGGAACGTTCCCATTAGGCCAAATGAGGGTTCTGTTTTGTGTAACTTGGTCCAGCATGCCCCTTCTGGATGGCCAGTTTCCATAGCAAGTGAGAAACTTTACTGCTCATATTGTGTATTATTTATACCACAGTTGTGCACAGAAGAATTCAGAATGGCTTTACATGCTTGTATATGTAATAATACCAAGTGACTGAAATGGAGAAATTAATTGTATCACAGAAATATAGAGAATAAAATTTTTAAAGTGTCTGTATTTAAGGGCTAGTTATGGAACAGGTTACAGGTGGATTTAGACAATACAGATTGTGATGTAATTGCAGAAAATTCCTGTAAATTTATTAATATCATCTGCAGAAATAAATATCCCTGCCCAAACTGTGCAGATACGAATAAACAGATGTATTTAGCTGAGAGTGATATTTATTCTTTTTGAGGAGTCCTATGTATTCAAAAGGTAGAGGATGTATCTTATATACCCCAAAAGCAGTTGTGGGACAATTGCAGCTCTATGGTTTTGTTCTGTTGAATGCAAACTACAGGGATCCTTTATTTTTCTGCTATTTCTCATTTTCAAAAACAATCTAGATTGAAAACAGTAGATTTTGTTCTTTGTGCAAGGGAAACAAGATAAAACTGAGGAATAACCAGACAGCTTAAAGTGCAGTGTTAGTTTCTGAAGAGACTGTTCTTCCCAAGCAAGAGAGAGGAGAGAAAAAACTGGGTCTTGACAATACAGTAAATAGATTTCTAAAAGGTTTTTCCTTCCAGCTCAAATATTTTATGGAGCTCAAGAATCATTAGGCTCCACTTGTAAGAAGAATAAAATAAGAGGATAATGGATACAATAGTAAGAAAGATCACTTTGAGACAGTGTCAGAAGACTCAAAACAAGGAGAAGCATGCCAGGTTAACCCATCCACTATTTTCAAGATTCCATGAGCCCATGAGTCAGGCAGTTTACCTGTACCAACAGTAGGTAGAAATATTAATTTACCAGCCTTATTGTTCACTCAAACCAATAATCACTACCAACAGCCCTAAAAAATACGGAGCACATAGAGAAACAGCAATGGACAGAGACTGAATATACAAATGACTGCTTGTTGTTTACCTGGCACCCCAGGTCTTTGTTGTATTTGCCTCAGAGAGTAAGTGGGCTTGGATTCTTGATGCAGTTGTACAAATCAGATTTTGTTTTGGTATTGTTTCCAGCTGAAAGCCTTTTCTTTATTCTAATGGTAGGAGACGTTCTTCCTATTAAATGCTTCAATGGTGGATTTAAATATTTAGAGGATCCACATTACAGGAGAACTGTCTGAGAGCATCACAAAGAAACCATTAGTTAAATCCATTAAGGATCTACTTAAGTGGAATTCCCTGCTGTTATCTACATGATAGCCACATTAAAAAAAAAAAAAAAAAGACAGTGGAGGAAGAAAATGTTAGAGAAAATATTCCTCTTCACATACTGTATCTTTAAAAGCAACCAGTTTTACTGAAGGGTGCTTTTCTTATTGTCTCAAAACTTTAGCTGGGATTTGATATTCTTTGAGCAGAATTAGAATAGGGGAAACAAAATGGCTCAGTTTCAGTTGTGCTTTTGCCCCTCTCAAGTACACTCAGTTCAGACAAAACCTTTTGAAAGAGAAGAAGGTACAGGATCTCTTTTGTTTTGGACACGCATAAACCATCAAAGTTGTATTCACTGTGCAACAAGCAACATAGATGTATACACAGAGTCTTTGTGTTGTCTGTTTTTAAATACATGTAAGTGGTAGCAGTATGGATAAGATGTTCCTTCTTCCAACTCCTAGAGTAAGGTACTTGAGCCATTTGAATTACAAAACTTACACCATCTTTCAAGTTGCTCTTGTTTGAACAAAGGAGAAAAAGCTTGAACTCCACAAAGTCATTTGTTCCATTCTCTACAATCATGGGTTTGATGCACATTCAAGAAGGCAGTTATATTAATCAGAATCTTTCTATTCTTTAGTTTTCTATTCTTTAGTTATGGAACATTCCCTATTTTTGAATGCTCAGGAACCTCTGATGTGATTTAGGCTTGTAGATAAAACGAAGGTACTACAGACAGTACAAACACAATGCACAAATATCCATATTGGTTGTAATATTGCTATCCCTAATCTATCTGTAAATCAGCATATAGTATCTCTGACCATTGGTTTTCTCTCTGCCCCCCATTTTGAGCATGTTGTTAGAACCCAAGAGAGAAATCCCTGTTCCCTGGCCAAAGCAACATAGACCCATTCTATAGATGCAGGAAATTTCTTTCTAAGACATTAAACAAAATATTTCTTTTCTGTTGGAGGGTAAGATACTCAGAAGTCTTGGTTTATCCATACATGTGGATGTATGTACAGAGAACTATGTAAAACCCGTAAGCCCAATTTCTCTACTCCATTAGACTGTACCTAGAGGCCCCATGTAGAAGAGGAAAAAAAAAACCCAACTCACTAAATCTGTTACTTCAGGGGTCAACATCCTAAAGGAGGGAAGGAACAGCACATGAATGGCACAAAGCAAGGACAGAAGTGTGAGTCCTGGTGGTTTTAGAGAAGTGTGCATCACAGGCAATGGCTCCTGGCTTTTGATGTCTGGACACTGGAGGGGCTGCTGCATCCTGTGAGGGATGACACCATCCTCAGGTGGCTCAGAGCCTCATGCCACTGTAAGCATGCATGACACTCCTGTCCACACACAGAAGTGCTACACTAGGGTACAGTTCAGGTAAAATGTCAGGTGGTATTGCAAATCCAAGGAATTACAAAATCAGAAGTCTGACCCTTTCCCCAGTCAAATATTACTCTAATTATGGGACTGAAAAACAAACAACAGCTGTCTGGATCTTCTGGTATTTCGCCCACTGAGGGGTATATATACTTCAGTAACACTTCTTTGCACTTATGGGAGCTTACTTTAAACCTAAAAATTTAACATATTTAATTTCTCAAAAGACTGTGGAACACTGTGCTGCTATGAAAGCATCGTCTGTCAAAGGCTGTCATTGTGACTGTACAGCAAACAGCACTGGCAGCACACGACACTGCCCCGTGGAGCAGCAGCACCCCGACTTCTTCCCAGCCTGCTCCTGTGGGCTCCACCAGGAGACAGCCTTAATGCCCCCCAAACGGGGAACGGAGCAGAGATGCACCACAGCCCTGCCACGCCGTGTTTTGCAAGGCTGCACTATATATAGTCTGAGAACTTTTAGTAGAAATTAGTAAGGGTCTTTCTGTGTATCTACAGAGCGAGCATTCAGGGTGTGATAAAACCAATACTCTCGTTTAATCCCTCTGTTGATTTTCCACTGGTTATCTGTAAACCTTTGAAAACTTCTGTGCTAAGATAAAAATTTTAAGTCTTTTCCTGGTTCCCCCCACCCCCCATTTATGCTCCTTCAAGCTAACCGTGATTTATCAGAACTCCTGCAAGTGTTGTCTCAGCAGGCAGCGCGTTTGCCAGGTCCCATTATGGGGCACTTAAATGGCACCATCCCTCAGAAAAACACTCCTGAGCAGAACAAGAGGGGAACGCACACCCACAGCGTGGGTGGGTGAGAAGTGCTGCTCCCCAAAACCACCAACCCTGGAAGCCACTGCCGCCGGCTCAGGGCACACCTCAGCTCCGGCGGCACCACGCTCGGCACACTGAAGGACGGCTACCCACTAAAGAACGCCCGTCCTGTCCAGGGCCAGCGGGGCGGCTCCCCGGGAGGGACATCCCCGGCGGGCCCTGCCCACAGGCGGTGTGCGCGACATGGCGGCCGCTCCCGGCAGGCTGCGGGCGGGCGCCGGGCCCGGAGCGAGGGAGCGAGGGAGCGAGGGAGGGAGGCCGCGAGGGGGCGCCGGGAACGGCGGCCTCGGGAACGAACGGCGACCTCTTAAATTAAAGAGGCGTGCCTTTATTTGCCCGCTCGGTTCAGGATGCCGTGGAAACTCTTCTTGGCATGTTGCTGTGACAGCCTGGGATCTCTGTCGCTCACACTTTTGTGTTAAAATAACTTTTTTTTTTTTTTTTGGTGGAGCAAATTCTCAACACATGAGTATAAGTGATATTCGAATTCACTGTTTCAGCCACTGTGGTTTTGTTTGTTTGCTTGCTCGCTTTTTAAACTTCCCTCTCGTGTGCCAGCTAAAGCAAACACAGCTCTTGCCAAGGAGCACTTCCAACTCCAAAAGGGACCATTGTGAACACCCCCAGAGCTGTTCCCGGCCCTGGCGAGGGGCTGCAGAGTGTTCATGGTCCAAGCTAGAGGTCACTTAATCCAGGAGTTGCCCAGCACAGCTCTGCCAAGTGCCTCCCATGTTCTCATCGAAGTCCTGCCCGAGCCCTGCTGGGCCTTTGACGTCCCTCTGTCTCAGGGCGGTGGTCGGTGCCTCACCCTGCTCATGCCTCCACTAGAAGAACCAAACCAGGCCAAGCAGCATCTCCCTTCCCCATGCCATGGGCAGGAGGTCAGCAGCACCAGACGCACACAGCTCCAGGCCCCCATCACCCTCTCACAGCTGGCTCCACACCAGCCCCTGCACAGGAGCGAGTTAGGATCTGCACTGCTCACACCTCTGCTGGCAGCTGAACCCTCCTCCCTTGTTTGTGTGAGCCCAAAATCCCTGGAAAGGGCAAGTGAGAATGCACAGTAATTGCAGTGAAGACAGCGGTTCACTATTCCACAGGGTCCTGTTCCCAGCTACGTTTGTCTCCTTGGGCTGCTTGTGTGTGTGCTTGACCACCTCATGAAGAAGAATGGGCCACTTCAGTCTTCTCTACACCTCCTGTGTGCCGGCACTGCCCTTTCTGAGATGCAAGGCACAACCCTGGAGCAGAGGTTGCAATCTTTTCTCCATTCCTTTGCTTCTTCCTGCCTCTAGCTTGCCTTGAGGTGTGCCTGTACTCCTCCCAGATCCCTCACTTTCCCACTTCATTGCCAGCCCTTCATGTTTTCCCTGAGGAGGAGTGAAATAAAGCACTACACAGTCCTGCGTGGGATGCCGGCACACACGTGTGAGACTGGCAGCTGCTGCGATGGGGGACAGACAACGAGGCTATGGTGGGATGGTGTGCTGAAGGAAGAGTCAGAGCTGCGATGCTGGAAATGAGGAGAAACCAAAGCCCTGTGGTGGGTGAGCGCTGTGAAAACACCATGAGGCACAAGTGGTACAAACAGCACAAGAGGGAGAGAGAGAAGAAACAGTGGAGCAGCACCCCTAGCTCACCTTGCTTGAAAATGTATTCCCAACAATCATTTCCACTATCACCTCCAAATCGTTTCTGAATGCCCTGTAGTTCAGTCTTTGAGTTCTGTTCCTCTGCCTTGAGGTTCAGCCTTCAAGTCCTGTTCCTCAGTGAGAAAGGTTCAGGTGTGGATTTTGCACACACAGTGAAAGCTCTAGCATGCAACCAGTCACCATTTTGAGCAGGAGAACAGCATTGCTAATGCTGCAGAAGGAGTGACAGAAAAAAACTTCATCAGAGTACGGAAAGGCTTTAAGAAATTTATTGAAAGCAGGGGGAAAAGTAAGGACATGGAATATTGCAAAACCTAATATTAAGGTGGAGTAAAGGTTGATCAGTGGTCATAGCCTTCCAAATTATAGAGTGCCTAGATATGAACTGTGAAAAGGAAGAATTGCTCTTTTGAGTACCAGTTAAGTAGGGAATGGATCTGTGTGAACACCCACCTCCTAAGAACTCCCTGGGAATAGAGGCCATGCGCACAGCTGAACAGAGTAATACACACACTTTGTATAGGCAAGGCTTGGGAGTGGGTCGCAGTCTGATCAAGCTGGAGCATCTGGCCTATGTTTACAGACCAAAGTGGTGATGTTCCCTCCTCCTTCCCTGCTCCTGAATGAAGTGCTGTTATCACCCCTCACCCTTTCCCCTAGGGGTCTTCTCTGAGAACTAGTTTACACCACAAAGAATTTTCCAGTATAGTTGTAATTATGAAAACCATGGGATCAGCGCAATTTATTCCAGTATCGGTTTTGCCAGTATCGGTTTTGCCACTATTGTTAAACCTTTGCTTCAAATGACAGAAACTGTTTTTGAGAAATAATTTTTTTTTCTAGTCATCATTTACTCCAACTTCATTCAGCCTGATCTTTTCACACTCCTCCCTGAAAAAAACTCTTTGGCCATCAGATTTCTCTTGAAACTCTCTCTGCGCTCTTCCCTTGTTAAATGGTGTCATATATGGTACCACACAGCTGACAGTTGCCAGGGCCAGTTGCATGCCCTTTCTCTGGCAGCACCAACAAAATTGATAGGTTTAGGAATCATTGAAGGCAGTGCTTTGCTATGAATACTAAAATTCTAAACCGTTTAGCATGGATACATCTATACTAGCAAAACAATACTGTCTGCTAGTAGAACGAAGCCCTCTCCCACCACTGTCATAAAATATTATTGGTAAAAATACCATTTTACTGGTACAACTGTATCTCTACCAGAGGCTTCTGTTGACACAGCTATGCCTGTCAGACCTGGCATCTCTTTACAGCTATGCTAGTAGATGTCAGCCTTGTGAATGTGATTCCGGTCTTTCAGAACACATGTTCACCTCTTTTCAACTCACAGTGACAACTCCATCCCACAACTGCATTCAGTACAGTTACTCTTAAGACAGTAAATGCAAATGAAGATGCAAATGCATTTTGTAATTCAAATCAGTGAAACAACATCATATTCTTCTGTTCCTTCCTTACAGCTTATTATCCAGATTCATAAAATTTAAGGTCAGAAGACACCTTTAGGTAACATTACCTGAGGTATAACACAGGTCAAGCCATTTTACATCATTAACCCTCATGATTCATATATGAGCAAGCATCTTCTAGAAACCATTTTTAAGTCAAAGACATCAAGTGATAAAGTTGTCATTTTCCTTACTAGCTTTTAACTTTTGCCTCACATTTCTCAATCCAGAGCCATAATAAGATGCTTTGACCTTTGCGATGCCATCTTCTGTGCAGGTGCCCCTCCTTGGAGGTTTTTTCCCCCAATCCTTTCTTTGATCATTCTTTGACTCCTCCTATCTTCATTCTTCTAGGTAACACTAATCCCTTTTCCAGCAGCAGACCTACCATCACTCTTCCAGAGCAGCATAAACCATCAGGTTCACACACTAAAACATATGCGCCCCCACCTTCCAATGTCCTCCACAGGAAGCAGAACACCCTTGTGACAGCACTATACTCAGTGGCTACTGTCAACATTATGTGTGGGGCTGAAATACCATCAGCTGGGTGGTATGTATTTTTATTTTATATTTTCTGACTGCTATGCCAAGTGTTTATACTGCACTGATCTCCAAGTTCAGCTGAGATAAAAAACATGCTTGGCCAATAACAACTCTGTATTTCTTAGGTCTGGGGATATATCACATATATAAATCTTAGCAAGTTTATTCCAAAATGCAAAAAGTAAAGGGTTTGACTGCTGTATATCTGTAGGTATAAAGATACAATTCATATTAAATTCGTATTATTAAAGCCCCTACAAGGTGGTCAGCCAAGCAGAGGATGACAAGCTTAAAAGGAGATACCATTGTGATTACGGAAAGACAAGAAAAACAAACAAAATTCTTCCTTACTTTCATTCTTTCTGTCTATCCCATAAAGTGTTTATGAGTAACTGGGCTTAACTATTCTTACCTGCACTGAAGTAATCAATAAACGAATACCTTGTACAGAAATAATGCATTTTCTGCAGTTATAGCTAAACAGAACAGATTTGAAAAAACTCCTACGGATCCACTTTCATTACTGAAGAAGATTTTGAATTTTTAGTTCTGCACATAACCAGCTGAATAGCCTGTAACTGGATTTTTATTAACATCCAGTTGTATGTCACATACCTCAAAGTCCAAGTCTCCCTATGTATAGCGTTCCTGAGTACTTGACATCAGACAGCTGGCAATTTTCTCAATATGATGTATAACAAGTGACTTTATTGGGGTAATTTAGGACAGACCCTGTAGCACATGTAAAAGAGTTCCTGGCTGGGAGCTGTTTCTCCAAATCTATCTGAGAAATGGCTTGCAATCTTACTCATCTTCACAGGTGCTTGATGCCATTGATTTACAATTTTATATTGCAATTCTAACAGGTTAGCTGAAATAGAGCATACACGTATGAAGGACATTATTGAGTCCAATATCTCCAGCTCAAGAGAATGAGATAGTTACCTTTCCCATTTAATCATAAATGTTTCTTTAGTGAGCAATAAAGAAAAAGCAATGGCTTTATACAATCACCCCACAATGTTCCAAGATTCATTGCAAAGGAATAAGATTTGCTCAGATAAAAAGGATTCTCTAATACAAGTAGATTTAACATCAGACTGAATAAAGAAACTCCTGAACTGGAAGTAAAGAAGCAAAAAGGGAAGCCTAGCATATTCCACCTTTGTTGTATTCCTAAGTGAAACGTGATTTTGTTTTTACTGAAGGGTTGAGATAAATACTCCAAATAAATTAAATCAGTTGTTTTTGCAGTCTTTCGAGAAAATAGAAGCAAAATCACAATATATTTAGAAAAAGAGGCAGATTACTTTTAAAGCTGGTACAAGTTTCATCCCAGGAATGGAGAACATGGGTTCAGGTCTGGTCATAAAAACTGCAGTTTTCACACCTTCCAACTCATGATCCCTCTGTTTTCAAAACCTAGCTAGAAAGTCAGTTCCCCTTAGCTGAGTAATGAGCTGGATTTATACATCTGTAACAGAACCCACCATTCTCAAGAGGCTTGCATAGTGCTTTTAATGATTCCCTTTCCTGCCCAAGTAAAGTTAGCAATAAGTCTTTGAAACAGGATGGAGCACTGATTGGGGTGAAGTTCACAATAGTGAACTTCAAAATAGACGTAAAATAGAGATCATCTAACTAGTTCATACTGAACTAACCTACTTAATCAGCAGTGCTCTTCAAATACATGACTCCATTGAGCTGTGCAAATAAGATCCCTGTATAAAAATTGCCTGTATTAAAATTAAATCCGCAAAGTGTTTAGTACTGGCCTTACTTTGCTCCTACTGAACTTTGTTTCTGCTGTCACAAGGTACTTTGAAAATTTCCATTCAGTGTGACCAGCCCTTCAATGAAGAGCAAAAAAAGACAAGGTGACTCTGATGACTTTACATTATGTGGCCTTTTCCAGAACGAGTGCAGTCTCTGATTTCTAGCTAGTGAGAACCACCACCGATAGCAGTTCCCAAACTAGGCTCCTTTCTTCTTGGGCATATGCATAGTAAGTTTACACCCAGCACAGAATGGTGTGACAATTTAAATTTAAATGTGGTCAAATGAAAACCACATTTGTCCAATCCTCTGGACAAGAAGAAAACAGCTGTAACACAGCAAAAAGATATGCACACATTTCATTTTCTTATGAAGTCAGCTGAATAGACTAGAAAAATCATAATGGTATTTGTGTATTACTTTTTTAAGAAAGAGAGAGAACCTGGAATTTTTCTGTTCACTTACAATTTTCTTAAAATCCACCAAGAGAGATAAAATATTAGGGATGGTCTGCTTGGAATGAAAAACAAATAGCAAAAAATCAATTAGCATACAAAGCAAGCCTATTGTCAGTCCTTGAATCTTTGCTGCCTCTGACTATAGCATCTGGATTTGTTAATGCAGATGACTCACATTGTTAAGCCTTTGTTAAATAACTAGATGATATTTTGGATTAATAAAATGGTCTTTCTAATTTTAATAACATTTCTTTTTAAATTTAGGCAAGAAGAAACAGATGTTTTGAACAGTCCAGTCCTCACCACATTGGTAGATGCTCAAGTCTGTCATTAAGTTTCATGGATTAACAGGAGCAAGGACTACAGGAATTAGTAAGCATTTCCAGAATCACATCCTGTATTAGTAGCATATTGAGATTTTTTAGGTCTGTGTGTCTTGGAGTAGTTTACATCCAGGATACTAAACCCCCCCTTCTCTTAGGTTAGTTTAGCTCTTAGCTTAGTTGAAGCAGGGTGCCAGCTGTGGGGGATGCTCTTCTTGAGAAATACTTTGCCCTCATAACAAGGATTTGATTGTGGCTTTGACAATCATACATGTTGTGGCAGAAAGGATGTGAAAGTGAAGTACGTGAACGGCAGTTGGTGGTGACGTCCCGTTTGTCGAGGACAGGAGCAACCTCCACACATCGGTGGGGGGTGCATGTGCGCGCGTAGCCAACAGCTACTGCACCCCTCAGGAACGCAGCCTTCTCTCGTGCTGGCTCCCTGGGAGCAAAGCTCTGGCTCCTGCTTCTCCAGCTGATGTGTGGAGCAGCTTCATGCAAGCTAACCTCTCACCCATTACTGTGAATCTGGAGATAGTGGGCATTTCAGCTGCTCCTGTGCAAGGGGCAGTCCCACCTGAAGTTTGGGCAAGAATCGCAAGCTTGCTTTGGCAGCTTCCAGGCTCCATTACATTACTGTATGAGCAAGGACGATGGGCCAGCAGTTCTTATACAAACCTGGGACTCTGGAGATGTACGATCGCTCAGCATATGCTTCACAAGTCTACATCCCATAGATGTCCCATATTAGTACCGAATAGAAAGAATGTAATAAGAAATTGGTAAAGAAATAAAAGATGGCAAACCCCACACCGTGATGCTTTTACTGCTCCAGGCCTGACATGGAAAGAATGGATAAACTCTCTTTACTGCCATGTAACTGTCTCTACATCACCATGACCAACAGTTAGAGCCTAAATGGATGGAGTCACTCAGTACATCAGAAGTTGTGTTTATTGAAGAGGTTCCTACCACCTGCCAGCTGTTTATTGTCCCTCTGCTGGAGTCTGCTATTTCCACAGATCTGTTGGCTCACTTTATCCTAATCTTATTTAGGCAAATGCGTCTGAGCTAATGCAGATAGTTTAAATAGTAAGTCTGGTAACTTGGCTCGCTTAATCTGAAAAGAGTTGGGGAATACACATACAAGCAACCTCACTAGCAGATGTGAGGAGCACTAATATCTGATGCGGTGATGCCAACAAAAAGTGGGGACAGTGACTTTTTTCACTGGCCCAGCTGGGCTTTGGAAAAGAGCACCTGTTTATAATCTTAGGACATAAATTTCTTTTGTCAGTAGTGCTGGCTAAACAGACCCTATTATCTCCCTCTGCCACCAAACCTTCTTTTTGGTCAAACAGTAAGAAGCGGGTAACAGCCTTGTGCACTCTGCCCCTTCTCTTCCCCCTTCCTGTTATGCCAGCACTACTGTTTGGGCCGTTGGGTGAGTCAGTGAAAGGATCTGGATAAAAATAAGCTTTCTTTCTCCCCGCTTGGGTTGCTGGCACACCATGAAGCTGCACAGACTGTTACATCAGCACCTCCAAGGTCTCTGCCAGGTGATTGTGGCAGTGACCTGGAGCTGCTGGAGCTGGTGCTGCAGTTGAAAGAGATGTTTGTGCAGTTGTGGCATTCCTCCCTTGTGCCTCATTTCCTAGATGGTGAAGTGGGAGTAACTGGACTTCTCAGTTTACAGGAATACTTAAAGGGTAAATGTATCAAAGCAACAGCTCTCAAACTAGGAAGTTGCCCCTTTGAGAAAGCACACGATATACCAGGTTAGAATGAAGCAGGCTCGGGATAATTTCATTTGACCCCTCCCACCCCTCTCTTCCCTCATTCTCTTTCAGCCTTTGCAGCTCCTCCTTTTCATCCCCAAGAGTATTCACTTTGCGACCCACGGGCAGAGGGGCTGAAGAAGTTCGCACTATGGTGGACTTTGTTGGAAGGCAGGACTACAGTATGAGTAATATTTACGAGTGATACAGTATGACTATACTTCAGGAGGCTAAGACAGCTGAAAGTTGGGCTGCAGGAATTTGGGGTTTCACAGAGAGCAGACATGCATGCACGTGTAAAGGGGTGGGGAATGAAGATAAGGTGATGGAAAGAGGGAATTACAAACTATTACAGCAAAGGAGAAAGGTGGGGCTCCAGCTAAAAGACTCAGAGCTGCTGTATTTGACTGTAAGTGGTCACCTACTAAAGAAATGGATCAGAAAAAGAGTGCATCAGGCAAAATCATAATTTTGTCACTCTGGTAAAAATTCATAATTGCATATACACTATTAGTTATAGAAAAGAAATTTAGATTGCAAAGGAAAAATACTGTACCATGTCCTATTAAAATCCATGCATTTCTGGCTGTACATAAAAATATCCTACAGGCATATTTAACTTGGTTAAGACATGGAGGCCACAGTATTCTGTTCTAGAAACAGCAGTTGATAAATTCTGTGATATATAAAATGTATGGCCACAGAGTGGAAAAAGTTTAGGAAAGAAAGCTAAGGCTTTTTGTTTTTCTTGGAACATCCTGCGTGTTTATAGCTAAGGTACCGATCTCATTTATTTTATGGGTGCGAAAGCTGTGTACTGTTAGTTTGACTGTTTCTTCAATGTTTCAGTCAATCCTGCACGCTCCAGCTGACAACAGGAAGGACCTCTGACCAATGTGTAGCTAACAGAAAATAATTCTTTTCATTTCCCATGTGTCTCTTGCACATCGGAACTAAAAAGATTTGTAAAAGGCAGGAGAATGGGAAAGAAACTTGGCAGAGAACTCTGTGATTACTGTTATACTGATTCCCATTTTTCCAATTTATAAACAAACGTGACCATAAATTATGAATTCAAAGGAAGTCCAGCCTTTTTCAGAATTTCTCCAAAATGCAATTATATTCTCAAACAATGTCATAGGATCCAGAAATATTAGTGTAATTCAGTTTAACGTCTCAGATTTTTCTGGTGGGTAAACCCCGAAATCAACAACCCCGACTATTACTGCCAAGTGGAAGATTTTGTTTTGATTTAGAGAATTGGTTGGGCTGCTATCTCACCAAAGTACAGACTCAAGAGCTGTTTTTTCCTAGAGGCCTCAGTCCACAGAAGCACTTAATCAGAGCTTAACTTTAAGGAAGCGAGTGATCTTATTGACCTCAATGGATGACTCGCATTTGTAAAATCGAGGTATTTAAACATTCTATTCAAGTGGTCTAAATCCAGCATGTTGCATTTCCATAATAAAATCATGTATAACATTCTCGAGGTGGAGATGGTGATGTTTTGAAGTACTTTTGTTTACACATTGCCAGAAGAAATTGCCCCAGATTAGTGGCTGCTAAAGAATGGATTTTAATTAAATGGGAGAATGTGTCTTTCTGTACATGTTTTAGGCTATGATCTGGTGGCATAAACCACATTTTTTTTCAAAGTTCATTATGACCAGCTAAAATAAAATTATTACACTTACCTACAGACTACACACCTAAGAGATTCTGGCTTATCACCTAGACATCTACAGTAAAAGTTTACATACTACATTTGTGACTAAAATGTAAATATTATGTAATAAACACCACTATGTTATATTTATGTTTACCACATAAGAGATCTTTTAAAATGAAATCCCATTACTATAGCTCCAAATACCAGGCTAAAGCAGCCCTGAGCTGGCTGCTTACTTTTCTGTGATCTGATTTATGCCTTATTGAAATAAATTAAAAGATTTGCACTGACTTCAGAATGGTTTCGATTGGATGTTTAACTAGTAAAAGAAATTATAATTTAATAAAAGCTCACATACTTATCTGTTTTTTCCTCATTAAATCTAATGCAAATCTGAGAGAAGGAAATTGAGAATTACGGTGAATTTGACAACTGTTTCATGATACTGTGCAGTGGATTTTAACATAAAGCACAACAAGAACCCAATGAAAAGCTCTTCTTCTTTTTGTACACAGGGATTTTTCAGACTCTTTTCCATCTCTCTCTTCAGTGTTACTCTTTGTATGATCTTGAAGGCACTGCTCTGACCGAATGGAACGATGGCTGCTATACTTCCAGGAAAGGCACATAACTTCCATGGGCTTGAGCTGCAGACAGGTGGCCTAAGGGATCTGTACGGATGTTGTAGCCAATGGAATAAACAAATTACCAACAGTAAGTTTAGAAAATTATGTTATCTTGAAAAGGGATCCCAGAGCACCAGAGTTTATAGTTTATCAGAAAAAAATCCAAAGAAAGAAATCACACTTGGACTACATTGGTTTATAGCAAATAATTAAATTGAAGGAACACTGAAAATGGAACTAAAGTTGAAACTCCGCACTTGCGATATCAAATATCAATGCAATCACTTCGCAGCAGATAATATGCATGGCAATTAGAGCTTTTTTACATTATATTATAATAAATTCATAATTCATGCATACAATGAGAGCTTTTGGAAAGGAGCATTTGAATTTAACAAACACTACCACTCATCATCTGAGCAAAGATGGCAAAAGGAATTTCAACATTATTTGCGATCTAGAAAATTGAACCATCGTTGTTGCTTTGTGTTGTGCTTCCCTTGCACAGACTGCAGTGCCTTCTGTCTGCTTTAGGGTGTGGCATCTGCCATTGGGGAGGAAAAACTGGCATGTGTTGCCTTTTATAGCAGACTGATTTCATTGTGCTGAGGGCCTCAATTTTATAGCCTCTTAGTTCCAATCTTGTAGCCGAGTTGCTAAAACAAATGGAAGGAAAAAAGAGTTAGTGGTATGAACTCTTCAGTTTAAAGCCTCATCCTTGTTTTCCCCCTTTCGTGGGGAAAACATTTCAAAGTAAATCTGCGTTAAAGTTTTGTGGGTTATTTTCCCGATCAGAAAGAGTTGTGGAGCATGTCAGGAAGTATTGCAATCTGCAGCCCAGGCACTATCAGTACATCTTAGCAGATCTTCAATATATGTATTTTTTCTGGAATATAAATGTCTCAAAGAATAAATGTGTAATTGATTTTATATTTTATTATAGAGTACACATGTAAATAAATACACACAAGGAGACATCTATATTTTTATTTGCATATGAAAGACTTCAAAAAATCAACTTAGGTGGTTTAATGTGTATAATTAGTGTGCATTTGAATATAGAAAAGAAGAAAATCCAGGAGAAAATGTCAAAAAGGCTCACTAACAAAGACGTAGTATTCTCTTGGCAAAAGCTGATGAATGATTTGGCATGAATTCATCTTACAGTTCTGTTATTCTCTCTCCTACAAAGATGATATACCCCTTTCTAGCAGTTTGCATAGAATTGCAATTTGTTGTTGTTAAAACCTGTAATGACCCTTGGGTATGCACCTGATTCCCCCCACTAGAATTTCTCACCATTTTTCCCCCTGCTCTATGTTTTCTACTAGCCATATAACATTTTTGCACTTGAAAAGAGTACCAGAAAAAAAAAAAAAGAGGGGGAAAAATACAATTGTAACAGAAGTATTAGCAAGATGTACTTGACAAGCACCGAGACTTTGCAAAACTAACTCCATGAACGAAACCAGAATATATCGACTTTTCAGATAGAACTAAAATTAATAGACACTGGAATCACACGGTTCATACATTTATCAATAATCTTTGCATGTAACTCAACATTACAGCATGAAGCTTCTGCAATTTAATGCTTTCACAGTGGATTTAAAAAAGCCTACCTACTCATGACAGCATCTTGATACGCTGCGTTTCTCTTTACCGTTATCATTGAATCTCCTATTTATCCATTTTGAAATTTGAAAATGTGCTTACCTTTAACAGAGTGCATAAATATATTCATTTAAAACAGTGTGGTTTAGGCCCTTGCTGTATTGAAAAGGTTCACTAATATCCCTGTTTGCTGTGTTCATAGCCAAGTATTTGATCTCCCAAATGCTTTCATTAGATGACCATAATGTGTGACTATTACCTTTGTTTTACAAGGGTATCATTTGTATTAAGATAGTTATAAAAAAAAACTTCAAACCATTATGGTTCAAAAATGTAGGTCAGCTGCAGCTTTCCATTTGGAGCAAGAGCTACTCAGATTACATATTTTGGTTTTTGTGTTACCATGTTTTCATGAGTATCTTATGCATACTGGAAATTATATTGTTTGGGGAAACAATTATGAGACCGAAAATGCCTCTCTCTCCTTGACCAGCTCCTGTTGATCTGCAAATAAGTACACAGAACATATTGAAAACGGCCCTATATATAAAAGCATCATCAGTGCAAATGACCGTTAGAATTTGGAGACATCTGGACAATGTGGACAACTGCAAAGATGCTACCGCTGCAGAATTTTTGGTTAAATTTCATAACCGTCTGCACACAAAGTATAAATCTTCAGAGGGGCGGGCGGACAAGGGGTGGAGGGAATAAAAAAAATCCCAAACAAGTCTTATTTCTCCGTGACAAGAGCAAGCGCGTCCTTGCCCTCGGATTCCGAGGCGGTTGTTTTGAGCCCGGCACAGAGGGCTCGGGGGAGGCAGCGAGCGGCCCCCCGAAACTTCGACCGCCCCATCTGCTCGGGCACAGCTGGACGCGCGCATGGCGGGCCCCTCGCCGCATCGGCCCGCGCGGGGCAGCGCCGCCGGCGGCACCCCCGGCCCCGCAGCACCGGGG
>VXAU01000433.1:2624513-2695129 GCA_013399695.1 Formicarius rufipectus | reverse complement strand
CACCACTTTGGAACAGCGTCGGAGGGACGCAGGGCCCGGAGGACAAGCAGCTCGGGACGGACGGGGGCGGGGGGTTGGATTTTGTAACCAGAGTGTCGGACCCGGGGGGCTCCCCGGAGATAACGTCCATTATCTTTCACGGGGCCTCTTTTTTATTTTTTTTTCCTTCTCTGTTTAGCCCGGATTTTTTTTTTTTTTTTTTCTCCCCCCAAACAGAACGAGTTGCGCCGTTCCGCGCTCTTAGCAAAATTAGTTTGTCACTGATTGGAGTTACCGCAGTGAGATCCACGTAACGCGGCCGCGCTGCTTTCCCTGTGGGAAAGAGCGCGCGCGCGCGCGCATGTGGTGTGGTGTGTGTGTGCGCGCCCGGTCCGCGCGGGGCGCCCCGGCCCGGTGACCTGCCGGGGGAGGGACACACTCTCCCGCGGGCAGGCGCGTAAACTGCGTTTCACTTCTCCGCAATCACACGCAGAAATACAAAGAGTGGGGGGAAATTTAAAAAAGAAAATAAATAAAAAGAAGGAAAAGTCCTTGGCGTCAGCGAAGGGGCGCAGCACCGGGGCGGGCCGCCGCCCTCCACCCCCCTCCTCCCTTCGCACTCCCCTCTCCCGCACCCCTCTGCCCCAGCCGCGGTAACTCCGGCGATGGATCGATGGATCCGATCGATAGGACAGGCGCGCTGATCGCGGTGCGGCGCAGCGCCTTCCCGGCGGGGGCGGCGCAGGAGCAACGCCGGCCGCCGGGCGCGACCTTCGGAGCAGCGCGCGGGTCTCCTGCGCCCGCCAGGTTGGGAATTTGAATTGTGGAGGTAAACTGGCTGCAACCGTCTCCCGACAGCTGCCTCCGAGTTGACATCTAATCTGCCATCTGATTGGCTCCGCGCGCGCCATTGGGCACCTCGCGCCGCTGATGTAAATAGAGGCGCTGGAGCGGCGCAGGCACGGCAGCCCCCGCCGCCAGCGCCGCCGGGCCACGGGGGCACCGCCACTGCCGCTCGGACACCTTCCTCTGCTCCGCAGCATCACCCCCCCTACACCCCTGCAGGCCGCGCACACGGCGTGGTTTTCCTGGGCATCGACTTATTTATTTATCTGTGCACTTATTTATTTTAGATATTTTTAGTTCCGCGCTAATTGGAGGCGGTGGGGGAAGTACCGTGTAATAACAGTGCGTTTGGACGAGGGTTCGGGTTTTCGGCTCGCGCTTTCTTAGGAAAAAAAAAAAAAAAGGCCAAACGAAAACAACCCCAAGCGTTTTGTAATGTGGCAGCTTATGGATATTAGGCAAGGGATTGGATTTTTATTAAAAAGAAATAATCCAAATACTGATTTCATTGTGTTTCTGTTATCTCGATGCCTAACCTGTGCATGCCTCTTAAAAATACCGTGTTCGCGTGGAAGCTGCTGTAGGTGAGAAAACGCCGTGTATTGAGGAAAGAAGGGAAGAAGGAGCCAGCCGCTCTGCTCTGGTAGAGATTGCATTTGTTTCAGCTCTGCAATGAATCCAGATATTCGGGGGAAAACATGGGGTTTTTTTGCGTTTGAACTGTCGTTAGAATACTTCAAGAAGCATCAGGAGTTGTTGATCTCATTATTTTTCTACACAAGTGTGAGATTGGCTTGAATTCTCAGTAGGAAAGTGAATTGTGTTAAATGGAGTAGTGCATTAGAATTTTATGGGTTTCTTTTCCCTTCAACAAGGTCTTTCTATTAAGAACTGTTAAATCTTTTAATAGCTTTTAACAGCAAGGTCTGACAGAAACAAATGCAGATGTATGCTTTTGGGGTCCTCCAACAGCTGTATCTTTCTGTGAAGCAATGAACAGAACCTGGAGAAATCATCGCTTAATATTGCAAATGGTGTATTAATCCTCAAAAAATAATAATAGAAACCCTGGACGGGCTGACGGGGTGTGTGTTCGTCTTTTTCCAACGGACCACTCCTGTCATATTTTTATTTTTTATTCCGTTTTCTTTCTCTTTCTTCCAGGGAAATAAGATTTTTTTTTTTTTTTGGTGAGTGTTAATTTTTACCTTTTCTAATTTGCAGTGGTAAAAGGGTCATTGAAAGGCGTAAGGTAATGAGAACTTGTATACATAACCTTTCATAATTACTTTGAAAATATTTGCATCATCTCCTTTTAAACGCAGGTAGTTCAGAATTTATGGCTTTAAAAACTAGAAAAACCATTGTCAGACATGGTACGTGCTAGTTAAGAGTGCTGTTTCTTCATGGCAGAAATCAGTTAAAGTTTTTTATTTTTATTGCAGTAGTGAGGGTAAATTCATTATGACCTCAGTATGACCCTTAGAAACACTTCCTTATATTTACGGGTTTACATCCTCTCACAGATTTTTTTTTTTAATGCTTTTTGTACTGTAAGGATTAGCATGCAGCTTAGAAAGAATAGGCTTGCAAGACCACAATTTCTTTGATTACTTTTCAAATTATAATTACTTTTTCTCAATATAATTATTATAAGGTTAAGACATCAGTTCTTTATATTATAACTTTTCCATCTAACCAGTAAATGATTGAGGTAAGAAATTTTTTTGTTTTTAAATATTTTTAAATGTATAGAATAGGCTGTGTCAAATAAAAATACCACTACAAAACACAATTGGTTTTGTACATTGTTGTTTATTTTTAATTCCCACATGTCAATTGCCATATATGTTGTATCATTAAGCAGAAAAATTGTTTGCATTTTGAAAGAGAAAATTGGAACATTCAGTCCAGCGTTTGAACAGGAGGCTTCTCTTTATATTATTATTTTTTTAAAATAATCACTGTGTGTGTACTCTGTATGTGTATACACACGTTAGAGTATGCTCACTTGTCATGTGTCTTTGCAAAGCAGATGTTGATTGGCCCCTACACCTATAAGGAACTATTGTGCTGTGAGCAGAGAAAAAGGACTGACAGTAGACTACAACATCTGAGATGCTTGTTTAGGAAATTCTTGCCTCAGCATGGATAATTTTTGTAATATTGCAGAGCTGTGGTATCCCACTCTGAACTGCCTTCTGTGTTTGTCCAGCCTATTAAATTATTTAAGGAAATTTTGCTTCCATTTCATTTAATTACCTTACCCACTTGTGAGACATGATGTAAGCTTGCAGAAGAGGCCTCTTTTTTCTGTAGTACTTCACCTTTTCAAAGCAGGTGAATATTGCTCGTGCTGATACATTGATTTGATGGTGGGGAAGTTGTGTGATGGTAGTACAGTACCTCGTTGTTCAGATCTTTTGTTTATTGATTAATCTTTGGCAGTGTACAGATATTTAGAATCCTGAAGCTACGTTTATTCTTTGCTTCTGATTTGCACTGCAGTAGCTTAACACATTAGGTGGCCTCTGTGTGTGTGCGCGCTTTATATGCATCTTTCTCCTTTGTGCCTGTGTGTAAGATGTACATACATTTACGCAGAACGAGAGAACCTGGGTCCTTTCGGAAGTACCTGTAGAGGATAAGGTATATAGCAAGTTTTAGGAAAAAAAAAATCTGTTGAGCTGCTCTGAGTTTGTGTATCATTTGTTTTGCAGTGGAGAAACTTTGAATATGACTGATTCTGCAGCTCTTTTTATGCCAAATAGATTGTCCGTATTGGGAGTTCTGGCCAAGCCAGGGTTGCAGAATCATGTTCCTGTGCCTGAGGGCCATTAAACAGCTGTTAGTGTGGTGAATAGATTCTTGATGTCTCAATGGGAGAATAAAATATATTTTTCCCTATGCATTTTCAAATAAACAGTTTAGTATTCACATAGCTTCTATTTAGAAGTGGCAAATAGCAATATTCACAGTTAGTAGCATCTATATATATATTACGACCATATATTTGACACTTTGTGGTTTGGTGTTCAGTTATTGGTTTCTTTAGTAGCGCTTATGCCTACATATTGAACAGCAGGACCCTGTGTAAGAGATACAATAAAGAAAGAGATGCAAACCCGTCTACTCTGTTACTGGTTCCATCATGTAAGGATTCCACAGCTAAGCAGTTGGTTACTGTCTTTTTGGCATTCTGATTGAAATCTGTGGGGATGAAAACTAAGGCATTCAATCCATTACTAAATTTTCTAGTTGCATACATAAAATAACAGTTTTGAAATTACTAAGCGTGGTCTGTTAGGTGATGCTGGTTCATTCTGAAATAGTATCTTAGTTAAAACTGGATGAAACTTGTGCAGTGAAAACAAGTTTAAGAAGCTATTGATGGGTCTTTCTCTTACTTTAGTGTCTCAAATATTTTATTGTAGGTATTTTGATGTTCTCATTGTTAATGTGAGGATGGCAGTAGTTTATTTATCCTTATGTCCTTAAGATTGTACCTGTGCCCTAACTAGTTACATTTTAGCACTTTTTCAAAATGTGCCATTTATCAGGAGGCTTTGAAGATTCTCTGTGGATATGTAAAATAGCGTTGCCACACTTGCTGTGCATGCATGCTCAAGGCTGCAGAATTTCAGTACCATGTGTTTGTGGTAGGCTAACTTGCTAGAATATATTTTAGAATTGTGATTATTAAGGTACTTGGGAAAAAAAAAAAGCTTTTCCTTTCAATTTTGGGGCTATTTACATAGTGTTAAATATATGTTTTGGTACGAATGAATGAGGACTTTAATTAAACTTAAATTAAAAGTATACCTTAGTGGTTTTCAAATTTGTTTTGAAAACTAGTAATAGAAAAGTGCTGCTAAGCAGTGTTGTTTTTCTATTGCTTGGTGTTGGGGGAAGCAAATAAATGTAATACTTGAAAATCTTGTGGAGCCAATCATATTAGAGTAAACCTTATTTTAAGGAAGCCTTGCCTGTTAATAAATTTAGAATTATTTTTAAGTAATCCTGAAAGGTTTCTGTGCATCTGATGTATGTTTTGCCATTCATCTCATAATGTTACCCTTTTACTGTTTCTGTTACCAAATTATACCTATTTATGCTCAGTTTCACACAAATGCTGATGTGCTGGCAGAGTGTTGCACTGTTTGTGTTGCAGGTAGGCCAGAGGATTTCTGTTGTTGTACTTTCTGAGAGTGTGACGTTCAGTGATCCACCAGGAACATGGCAGCTCCAAAAAAGCCAAACCCATCCAGGGTGGTGTTCTACTTCAGTCGAGGAATACCTGTGTAAATCTGTGAGCAGTGGGGACAGTAGATGGCTAATTTGTACTAGATTCCTTTTAACTACCTTTATTTTCTCAGTGATGGTATTCCAAGTACATATGATCTTTACACTGTTTTTCTAGTGTGCCTTGGATTGGCATGAGAAATTATTCTTCTTGTACAGAGTGGGGAAACTGAGGCACGTAACATCCATTTTGCTTCAGACAGGCACATCTTGGCACAACTGAAGACAGAGGTCTTTTGGAAATAGCTAGGGTCTTGGTGACATGAACTTGAGCTTTTGAATAAATCTAGTCTTACTGAGGACACATTCTGTTGTGGGAAAACTGAAACTTTACAGGTGAGTGAGAAGACAAATAACTGAGCGAAGTGAGGGTTTTGTCAGCACAGTCACTTTAAACTAAAGACACCATAATCTAAAATTCCAGTATTTCTTGCACTGTTTTATCATTATGTATGCAATGTCATATATAAAAAGGCACTAGATTTCTCATAGAACTTGAACTATGAGGAGAATTTAGTTGAACAAGTGCCCAGGAGCTTTGCTGGTGTTGCAGAACTTGCCTTCTGATGAGTATTATGCACAGAGCACCAGTACGTGCTGGGGGGTGTGTGTGTGCGGGGGTGCATACACAGACTTCCTTGCCATGAAGTCTGGTTGTTTTATCTGGTAGATATATTGTCTTCAGTTTTGAAGTGAACTGATTTGATGGAGTAATCACAATTGCTGAGTCTTGTTTAAAGATTCCTTTTGATATGGGAATTGTTCTTACTGCAAATATGAAGTATCTTTTTAGCAAACTTGGTATTCCCAATATATGATGCTTACTTCATCTGAAGGTACCTACCTGCAGTCGTTTTGGAAATTGTGAAAATTAAGATAATTTTCTTGTAGCTTTTATAAAAATGTTTAATTTATTAAAATTATTGGTTAATAAAACCAGTGTGAAATTGTGTAAAAGTTTTTGGCAGGTATGATTTTAGAGTGTTGATGTATTGTGCAACTATATGTATACTGGAAATGTTAGTTTCCTTATAAGCTAAGAAATCCAAGTCGTGAGGCTGCTGAATTTCTGAATGGGTAGTGGCCAATTGAGTTTGTGGATATTAACTCCGGTTGTATGGTTCTGCACTGTGTGGAAGGAATTGCTTTCAGCACAGACCTATCAATGTGTGATCTACTTGAACTATACTTTTTGCATTTGAGACATGGTGAGTTTAGTAACTTCATCAGAAAGACTAAGCATGGGTAGAAGTGTGCAATCTCTTAGTTTCCTTTCTCCAGTGTCAAGAACTATTAGTTAATCTTTTGCACCTGAACGTGCACAATTGCCAAATGATGTTTTGCCTTTAAATAATTCATTTGCAGTGCCCTGTCTTCCCTGTACGTTGTAGCTTTCTGAGATTTGAAGTGGTTTGTTATCTAGTAATTCTTTATGAAGACATGTATCTGAGTGATAGGCTCTCTGACACTTCATCTATAGGGTTGTGTCACTGATCTCCCCTGCCACCCTCATCAGGCTCTGACTGCTGGAGGATGAGGAAGGAATATTCTGCTAATTTTTTTCTTTGTTTGGTTGGTTTTTTTTTGTTTATTTGTTTGTTTAGTTGGGGAATGATGTTGTGTTAGTGTCAGGTTCATGTGAGCTTCTGCTTTAAATTTTTATACTCAGGATTTTTTCTTTGTTTGGCATTTATTTTAGCTATCTACCCACTCCAAAAATAGATTTCAATAGCAGGGGTTTCTCTTGAGTGTGATTCTGTCAAGTTAGTGAATCACTTTATTTGCCCGTTCAAGACCATGTGACCAGACTAACTGTGAAGTTCTGTTGTTGTAGCTAGGTTCAGGGAATTAATTGCATCTTTGACTAAGCTGTTGTGGCAAACCCCTTTGCTTTTACCTTACCTTTCGGGTGGTAGTGCATCTGCAATGGCAAAGTAACAGCCTTTATAAGTAGCCTCTCCTCAGGGATTTAAAGGTATGGCTATCAAGATACAAGTATCTTGCGGAGCTTTTCAGTAGGTAGATAGTTCCACAACATGGTTTGGTTATGTTTTAAAAGTGCAAAGAGGTTCTGTGCTAACGTGGCAAGGAGAGAATTGGCTTGCTGTAGCAGTCCCTGGTACAGCTAGCTTTCACAGGAGGACCTGAAGTTTGAGCATGGTTGTTATGTGTTTGAGTAAAGAAAGGAGATTTCAGATTCAGAAAATCCCAAAAGGGGGGATCCTGTTTTAAAACATAATTGTAGTCGTGTGTGCCATTGCCAGTGTGGACATGGCTTAATTCAGAGATTGACAGAAGTAGAATAGTGCCTTCTTTACACAAGCAGTGAATGGTAAGTAAATTATATAAATTCAGGAAAATGGCATTAATTAGAGGACTGGTTGTGGGAATTCTTGGTGTCTGTCTGCTGGCTGTGTGAGCCAAAGGTAGCTGGTCTCAGTGATGGATGCCTCAGTTTCCCTCTGTTAAAATAAGAATAAAATTTGTCTTATTCAATGTGCACTTTTAATTACAGTGTAATGCCGAAGCCTAAATACTTGTTATCTGTGAAGGTATCCAGTCTGCACTGTACCTTCCTCTGTTCAGATGAGATCTGAAACTAGGTGTTCCCAACATTGATAATGTTATTTGATTAGCTTGTCAGACTTACTTGTTTGTAAGCAAGATACTGAAACATCAGCTCTGAAAATTTCTTTTGAAAGCACAAGGACAGGATTTGTAGTTCTTAAATTTTATTCTTTTAAAGTTAAAAATAAAGATAAGGAGGTTTGTTTTGACAGCATCAAAGGAATATGCTGGTTTATTTGCAGCCTTTGATTTGGGTGGAATGTATGGAGTTCTGTATTTTTTTGTGTAGCAATTTATGTTGTGAATATTTTGGATTTTCTGTTTATATGAAATGGTAGTATTGATGTCTTACTTTCAGGCATGGTTTATGGAAAATAATTGTGGTTTTGTGATGTATTTTTTTTTTAAATTCAGTGTTTCTTAGTCACTTGGAATTCCCAAGTCAAGAAAAGTGAGCTGTTGCTGTTTTAAGATGTTTATGGAAGGTCACAGATAGAGGCTATTTAAAGAAGTATTTCTGTAAAAGTAGAGGTGGATACATTTGAGGATCTTCTAGCTGTGTACCCGCACTCGAAAAATAATTTTACTTGGCAGTTTTGCTTGTGTTTGAAAGCCCTTCCTTCCTGTAAACAGAAAGGTCGGCTCGTGTGAGGCAGGTACCTTGCTGGTGCGCGGGGTTCGGTGGCCGTGAAACGCGCTGAGAGTAGGTAGGTGCCTGTCGGCCGTTTGTCCTGAAGTTCTGCCCGGCCGAGGCATTTCCCTGGCGGGGCACGGAGGTGTCCCCGGCGAGGGGAGCGGGGGAAAGGGGAGGAGGGAAGGGGGCTCCGGTGGCGGCGTCTGAACAAGTAGCACACCCGAAGCGAACTAGTCCGCTTGTGTGGCGTCACATGACCCGAGTATTTTCCCCTTTCCCGCTGACAGAAGCTCTCTGTCGCTTCTCCGCAACCTCGCCGCTCGGGCAGCGGGCCAGGGCGCTGCTCCCGCCCGCCGGGATGCCCCGACCGGCACTCACCGGCGGGACCGGCAATTTTGGGGAATGCGCTCGCTTCGAACCACTACTGTCCGTCCCTTGGCTGCCTTCGGAAGAAGGCTTTTTCTGCCTTCACATCTAAGGAACAACACCGTGTGGAGTGCTTCTAGCATTTAAAGCGACACTCGTTTCACATTTAAAATTGTATTTTTGCTGCTAGAAAGATACTGTATTTGTATGTCTTATATGTTACATTTTACAATATATACTTTTTTCTTTCAAATCCTGAAGTGCATTTACACATCCCTTAGGGTAGGTCCCCCCCGCCCCAACCTGGCACAGAGCCGGTTTTCCTGCTAACTACTAATCCGGTGACATTTCTGCGATTTTTAACTTTCTGTAGAACGCTCTTTTTGTTGTTGAACATGTGGTATGCAAATACAGGGGGAAATAGTGCTACAGAGTAGTTTGTTGTGGTTTTTTTTTAAGTATTAAAAACACATTTTGCTTTTCTAATAAACCCCATAACCAGACCTTTTAATGTTTTGATATAAATAGCAATTACACTAACTGAAATCCAACCACAACTAAAAAAACCCATTTAAAGCCATTCACAAGGAAAGTTCCCAGCTTAATTGAGCTCTTCCTTTAAAGAGGAGGGGCTAACTGGGCAGCATCCAAAGCAAAGTGTCTCGCATTCTAGAACAGTATTCTTGAAGTGCTCAAGGTGTTGGTGTAGTTGCCAACATTTAAAGAGAGATTTTTTCAAAGAATTAGCCAGGAATCTGAGGGCTCCCACAGCCGAAGCTGTTGAGAGCTTTATGTGTGAATGCTGGTATCAATCAGGACGTTTTCTGAATGAATGGAGACCCTTGAAAAAATTTGGATTTAGGTACACAGACTGGTTGTCTCATGTATTGGGGTAACACTTAGGGATTTGGTTGTTCACAAAACACTTGCCAAATGCAGCTATTAGAACAAGCAGTGAAGAGGGGTTGTTTGTCCCAGCAAGACTTTGCATAGTACCTACATGCCTCCTTTTAGTTCTTCAAGTCATTTTAATAATAATAATAGCGACAATAACGCACTTTCTTATTATGAGGAAGGCTGAGGAAGGCCTGAGTGAGCTGTTACTTTGCTAGAGTGTGATTGGCAGAATGGTGGATGCAGTCTTCTACTGTTTTTGGAGGTACTTAACGTTATTTTGTGTCAGCTGTTGCATTATATATGCTGCTAAAGCCTCTTCCTCTGTATTTTCTCTTTCAGGAAGTGAGAGATTTATTTGCGGATTATTTGTGTCTGTTTAATTTCTTTCCTTCCCAAAGTTGTAGTAATTTTTTTTATCCAAATGTTGTCAACTTTTTTGCTCCTTTGGTTTGCGATCCTTATTTTTTCCTCATTGAAATATTATCCTCAGTTTCTTATCTCTCTCCATTTTCAAATCATTGGAGTGATGGAAAAGCCATCCTTATTGTCTTCTGACTTTTTAATAGTTGTGTGAGATTGATTAGTGTCACTATTTCTCCGTGGAGAAAATAGCTTTTGAGTGACCCTGGTACCTGTCTATCCCTCTGACTTTTATTTGCTCCTCTGTCCTCCAAGTGATGGGGAAAGGGTGGCAGAGGGAAAGTGTCTTAACTACTCAGCTTCCTGCATATGCTCTTCTAGTGACCAGGGGTCAAGTCGCATTTAAAAAAAAAAGAAGTCTGCCAAAAAAAACAGCCAAGCAAGAAGCACCCAAATCCTGGCAAGACTTGACAGTATAATAGTAAAACTCGTACAAGTAGTTATCTATGAGTGATAACTGGTGAGTTATCTATGAGTGATAACTGGTGCTAGTATTTTTGTTTTAAGTTCTTCTATTGCTGATCTGCTAAGTAATAGCAGATTTAAGAGAAAAGAAGGTAACAAAGGAAACCAATATGAGCTTGCATGGAAATGTTAATGTGCATAGTGTCTTTGCTGTTTACCTGGTAGGTGTGTTTAAAAATATATATATATGTTTACCCAGAAGATACTTGAAAGTGTCAGCATGAAAATTCAAGTGTGGTGTTGCTGTATATGTCAAAAGTGTAGAAAAGACAGGAACTAAGGAGACAGGGAACACCTTGTATGTAATTGTCTGTATTAAGTTGGGATGTGCTAGATGCAGTCTGTGCAATTTTATAGTACTTGCTGTTTTATTTCACAGATTTCCTTTTAATTCTCCTCAGAAGGTTAGTGTGTAGAGAGCTGCCAGTGATGGTTGATTGTTATTCCACTGTGCCATATTTTATTTGAGGGGATGTATCTTGTTAAGATGGTGAATGAAGTCTGTGTAAAAAGTGAGTTAAGGTTCCATTCTTCTAAGAAAATACCTTAGTAATTCAAAGAAGAACTAATGCCAATTTCTTCCTGCATGGCAGTCTCCAAATTCAGTTGCTTTGCCTCTAAGAATACTTAGGTGTTTATTTGCAACACCTTTGTTCCTTAGGAAAAAAAACCCGTCCCTGATTTACCCTCTTTGTTTCTTTTCTTTGCTCCTGCTTTTTAACATTCAGTTTGTTTTCTTTCTTTTCTTGGGGTTGATGCCTTCCTTGAGAGATGGAGGAAGAAAGTTGGTGCTTTTTCTTAAAGGCTGCAGCTAGCCATGGCATCATAATAGAAGGTTCAAATAATTATGATTTCTAATGGCATTTTTACTTTCTTGAAATTCTTGATCTCACGTATGGTTGTGTGTCTTACTTAAGCAAGTTGTCACAGCCAGGGTGCCAGAAATGTAGTTTTCCTCTCCAGAAGTGGGTTTATATATCCTGTTGCGGACTGAAGAGACAATGCAAATGAGGGGTATTCTTTGTTTTCAGTTTTTATTTTTTTTTCCCAAGCGTTTATCTGATACTGAGCATTCACTAGAATGTTTTTGTTTTGTCATTTTAATGCTTGGGAATAAGCAGTGAGTATTTTCCTAATCAAGTTCTGTCTGTATACATTGATCAGAAGGTCCAAGTGGGTATTCCTCAGAAAGGCAGCTTTTTACTCTTCTTGGCTTCTTGAAACAAACAGCAAATTAGCAGAGGAAGACTGTAACACATAAATGCATAGGAAAACATGTGAACGAAATGGACATGTGCTCTTTGTGTAGATACCAAGCCAGAATTTCTCTAAGGAGAGATGAAGAAAACTCGAAAGCCTAATTTGTTTACTTCTGCATTTTTCAGTAGCATTTTGTTTCACTCCTTGGGCACTCTTTTATCTAGTTTTGTGTTGCTAAATGATCCTACACCAAAGGGTGAGTCTGAGGGTTGTCTGAATCTAAGACTTCACTTCTGCTGAAAAGACCGGTCCGGTTCTGCTGCTTCCCTTGTGTGATGCGTTGCATCAGCTCGCTGATTTGCCTGAAAACTAATCCTGCCAAACAAGACCTGTGAATGTTTAGCTTTCAGCCAGATCATTGAGCTGATCTGACTTGCAGCACAGTCCTTGCAGCATAGAGGTAAGGTAAGGGAGAATGTGGCCAGTTAAGCAGAGGTTGGGTGTCAGGGCAAGACAACCCCGTTTGGTGGTGGTACAGGCTTGTACCAGCTTAAACTTCTCACCAGACTGCATCTTGAGTATAAAACTACTCTGTAAATAATGGCAGACAATTTCTCAACGTTTCTTGAGCAGGGGATCGTTGTTATCTCTCTCTTAAAAGGAAAGAAGCTGAAGCAGAGAGTAATTTTTTTCTTATTCCAAGATAATAATACAGAATGCATTGACTGAAGTGGCCAAATAAGCCTTGAATATCTTTGAAATACAAGATCTCAAGGGTGGAACTTATTTAACCATATGTACTGTAGGCATTTGTACCTGATCTTTTTGTGTCTCTGTGGTGTAAAGAAACAGTCAGTACTTGATGTGAATCATCTCGTCCTAAAGTATATGTGTAGTGAAGGTCTAATGAATCATACTCCTAAAGTTACATGTTTTTCCTTTGCTCTAAAGAAAATCTAAGCCGGTAAGCTCAGGTGTTGATGTCAAAGGGCAGGTGAATTAATTCCTTCCACTATTTATAGTGGTTTGAAATTATACAAGCAAGTGACTCCAGACTTGTGTTGGAGTTGTGGACTAACTTTGCTTCCTCTCCTTGTCTTGCTGACCTACTGGAACTAATGGGCTTTTTTTCATACCCATTTCCTGTTAAACTTGATACTTTTCTATTTTGTTGTCCTTTTTATAGTACCTATTCAGAGTTCTTCCTACTGCTGCTTTTATTTTGGTGCATTAAGTTTTTGCATGTAAGAACTGTCAGTGTTTTTTTTTTTTTTTCAAACATATTTGCAGCCATGAGGCATAGTGGCAAATTTGAAACTACCAGGATGAATTTCCAGATCAGTTGACCTTCATGCTTAGGTACGCAATTTCCTCTATACAGAGATGCAAGCTTTTGATTTGGAAATAGGGCAGCAGTTTTGTTGTGTCGATGTTGCTTCACAGTCCATTGAAAACTTCACCCTTTGCTGGCACTTCAGCTGTGGGGAAGTTGGCACCTCTGGGAAGGCACTTCCCTGCTATTGTGATCCTCCTCACCGAGGAGTGGTGCTCCCTGTTGCCCCACTGATTGCTCCAGGGGGTCTGTCTGTGGGGCATCGTGCAGGACAGCAATGAGCACTTCAGCTGGGCATGAGGAGGAAGGGAGGCAGCCTCGTGGAGGGATCTCTGCCACTGGGAGACATGGTGTCTGTGGAAGCGAACAAGGTGGTGTTCCAACTGCTAGAGATGTATCCCAAAACCAAGGTGATGAAACCTGATGTTATGATGAGGGATTAAGTTGTTCAGAAGGACAAAAGCAAACACAGGGATGTCTGTCGTGCGAAGGGCTCTTACTGGGAGTGTCACTTTCTCCAAATGGTTAAAGAGGGGGAAAAAAACCCAACCAAACGAAAAAACACAAAAAAACCCCAAAACAAAACCCCACAAACAAACAAAAAACCCACAACAACAACAAAAAACAAACCACATTTTGCAAAAGAGATTTACCTGTGCATCCTGAAAGATGGGTACCATAATCCTTAATTCTCTCTAGAATCACTTAACCTTTCCTAGTGTTTAAAATGCCCAAACTGAAGTATTATTGCAATTAAGAATTTCTCTGGCATCTCTGTGACAGGATGTCAGTGCTTTCCACTTTCTGGAGGCTGGCGCAACTATTTTTGTTTGCATCCTTTGTAAAGTATTTCTCTCACAAAGAGTGATAATTCATTTGCCTTAGGCTTAGGTTTCTGAGCTAGGTATCCTCGGAAACGTTGCTTGTTTTCTAAAGATTCTGAGGAGTCTTTTGTAGTTTTAAAGTCTGTGTATCTTTTTCAGTTCTCTCTTACAGTTTGAAGTTCAACTAGTGGCATGATTTTCAGATGTACTTCTTTCCCTCAGTGTGTTTGAGGGGAGGAGGTAGAAGCATGGCTTTCTCAAGGTTGACTGAAATGTTTTAACTCCTATAGCAAATGAGGTGAGAATGAAATTGTCAGAAGGATAGAGACTAAATTATTGAAGCACTTGACTGTTTAAAGTGGCTGGGGATGTACTATAAAAGGTGTGAGTCTAACAGTCAAATGTGTAAGCAGCACCTTATTCCTTTCTTGTACCTGATTTCTCACCACTTGCTTTATATGATGAGAGCCTAAATCAGTGTGGGAGATATCGCAGCCTTTCTCAAAGTGTTAGTTTATGATGCTTCCACCAGAAGAATTATCTATTACCATATAGGATAGCAGAGAGAAAAGCATTTTCAAGGAAGATTAATTGAAGCAATTCATCACTTTAAAATGAAGAAGGTTCATCAAACAAAAATAAAAGCGAAGTATTTTATGCGCCTTTGTTGGAATTTGATGGCCATTTGTTTTGCTAGAAAATATATGTGGACTGGGCATCTAGTGCTTGTCTACACAGTACAACTATGTGCTATAATTGTATGCTATAATTATACCAATATAACTCCCTATGGAGACACTCTTGTACCAGAATAAGAGTTTTCATGGTTTATCTTACCCTGCTTCCAAACCATGTAAGCTTAAGTGGGAAAATATACTCTTATACTGGAGAAAGTTTCCACGCTGAGCTAGTTATATTGGTATAATTACGCATTTTTTTCCTTCAGTGGAGTCAAGTCCCTAGTGCCTTTCCAGCTTTGAACTTTATTTAAGAATTTCTTGGTTGTGATAAGTGTCTAAGCATTTTTATAGTATATTTTTATAATGGGACTTGGGTATTTAAACCAATTACTTAGGCCAATTAACAGCTTCCTGGGTTGTGGATAACAATAGGATGTAAAAAGGGATCAAAATGCATGTTCATAGCTGCTTGGATATGTCTGCATTTTTTCCCCTTTGTGATTTTACCAGCACACTGTATACAACGCAACAGGTGGAATAGTCTGTGATTGTCTAATGAGTTCTGCGTTGGACACTTTTTGTCTCCTGTTTCTCATTATTCCTCGAGTTTTGTTGTGCTGTGCCTCTAATTGCATATATCTCTGTGGATCACAGAGAGAAACTTCCTTGATGAAGTTGAAAAAACTGCTTCTAACGATGTTAATTGTTTGGAGAATTGCTGAAATCTATTGATCTTCACACAAGACAGTTAGAACCATAATAGGTTTGCTAAGCACAGGTTGTGCAAGGAGCAATTCAAATTGGATGCAGAGGGAGGGGAGGGTGCAGGTACCCTTCAGGTATGCGATATAGTCAGAAGAAAGGTGATGATGTGCAGAAGGTATGTTTGGTAGGGGTGATCTTTCTTGCTGGCTTCAGTCAGAGGCGGGTACCTAGAGAGAGGTATTTATTGGAACAGTGCTTTGAAATTGGCCATCTCCTTTGTTCCTTTTCTATGCATCTCCTTTACTGCTTAGAACACGGCACATCACATCGTTGGATTCACACTTTCCCAAAACCAGGAATATGTAAACATTTTTTTTACAATACTTAGCTCAGTTAGAGCATGGTGCAAGTTACACTAAGGTTGTGGGTTTGATCCTTATATGGATCATTCACTAGAGTTGGACTCGATGAGTCGGTCTCAGCAATTTCTGTAAATATCCACATGAATTCCTTAGAAACAGTTTTTCTTATGTGTCTTTTTTACTCCGTATGAAATGACTGGTTTGAAAAACATACCTGTTTTTGTCCTCTTAATTTTCTTTTATTGATATATCTAGTATGTTTGTAGTGTTAAAATGTCCTTGTTGTCTCACTGTGCTAGAAATTGAGGATTATGACTTCAAATTTTGCAGAAATGGGAGAAGCCTTAGAATAAAATAGAGTAGATAGCCTCCAAATCGTAGAAGAACAGGACTGGAAGGGACAGCAAGAGGTCATTTAACCTATCCCTCTGCTCTGAGACTGGGTAAGACAGATCCAACATTCATGCCAGATGTTGATCTGTCCTATAGTAGTAACAGACTAAGCAAAAAGGAATTATTTATACTTGCTCTTTCCTCTTATCTCCCCAAAGCTTTGTGCAAGCTGAACTTGACATGGAACTGATGTGAGCGAATATGTAGATTCATTCAGGATTACTTCAAGTTTCTGAGTTATTTCTGGTTTTTTTTTGAAACTTAAATGGTTTCTGTCAAAATGATGGAATTATGTTTGTGTAGTTTTTAGTGTAATGCCCATTTTTAATTTTCTTTAGTGGTCTGTTGTTCAGGTGTATTTCTTCCTGAAATGATTATTTTTCTGTATTGGCTTTGTAACCAATGTCTCTTCTTTGGCATTGAGCAGTGTAGTTTAAAAATGTGTAGCATTTCCTTCTCATACTTGACCGTATTTCAAGTGTGTAATCAGTTTCAGTTTTCCTTTTTTTTTTATTCAATTTCTTTTTTTGTGAAAGAGCTGAGCAAAAAAACCCTGTGGGTAGGAGTGTAGAAGTGAGAAGGGGAAGAATGTGTTCAAGAAATGATAGTACTCAACAGAAGAGCTGGGTTTGGTTGAAATGCCAGATTGGATATGGGGTGAATAGTGTAGCTTTAAGTAAAGATCTCTGTTCTTTGAAGAATAAAGGGAACGTATGTTTCAGAATTTTACACATGGTATCTGCAGCTCTCTAATCCTAAACTGAAGTTTGCAAATGAGCATCAGATGAATAACATCTAAATTGAATGATACCTAAAATTGGATTTGCAGATACCTTGTGGCTAAAATGTGTCTTTGGGTTTGTTTGCTCCATTTTGCCTGTTGGTTATATCAGCTGAGAAACATCTGTCTTTGCTGCTAAATGACCTCTTCTGACAAGGCCAAGTAATTTTGACAGAATGAACTGTTTTCAGCCCTCAACAGCTGCAGGAAGGTGCTGATGCAAGTTGCTGCCTTGGAGAAGGGAGAAGGTTTAGATGTAAATATACTCAAATGGCTGTTGCCCCCAGAAATAGCTTACTCAGACGTACAGGAAAGATTCCCACTACCTGTACTGTTTCAGTGTTAATGGAGGCAGTGATTTCCTTTTCTTTTTTTTCCCCATTGAATCTGATTGTTAATTTTATTTCTCTTCTAGATCTAGTAATTTTAGGAAGTTGGGAATACTCTTCTTTGAGTTGTGCCCGATAGGGGCTTATTAATCCTGAAGATCCTCTCTAATAAATAAGGAAGTTTCTTTGAAGTGCGTTTGGAAAGCTGTGTTGATGCTTTTGCATGATGGTTGCTGTGGGCTCTCCTAAGGACTGGGAAATAAGAGGTGGGCACAGAAGTGGAAAGAAGCCAAGGGTTTTCAGGCAGAAAGAATTTGAAAATATAATTGTTTCTACTGTGAGAGAGGGAAGGCACTTCTGTGAATATAATCGGGTTTCCTCTTAAACGATGTCTTTTGGATGAAAAATACTGAAAAAGTGGATTAGCCTTCCTGCTTTCATGTTTCTCGGACCAGATATGTCTCACATGTTGATTTTTTTAATTTAATTTTAAATGGTGTCATAGTAATAGAAAATTATGATAATATATTGAAAACACATGCCTTCTTTGTAAAGAAAGTTCTGGATAGTAGTTATACTAAAACCATGCATTTAATTCCAGGCATCCTACATAGTCTATTGCAGAGGTGCTCATACCAATGATTAATTCTACTTCTCTACATCAGGACTTATTATGTGATATATGCATGTGTTTGTGCTGAGATGCTCTGGGGTGTTTCATTGTCTGCCAGTGTTTGTGGAAGGATTTGTCCTGTATGTAGTGATTTGGAAAAGAGCAGTAAAAAGCTAGACTACTGCCAATTTTGAGTGAGAAGCAGGTGAAGGCACTAGGATTAAACCAGAGTTTGACCTGGTTTAAACCCAGGTCTGATTTTTTTTGTTTGTTTGTTTGTTTGTTTTTTAAATCTCTGAGAAGCTGCAGTGAACTGTGTATTAAGATCAAAATATGTTTCTGGAGGTCTTTTCTGTAGAGGTCTTCAAAAGTCATTGCCAAACCTCTGCAGAATTTTACGTTTGTTTAAAACTTCTGTGTATTAGAGCTGATCTTTTAAAACTGGCGTGGCTTTTAAATTATGATTAAAAATTATGTTGCTTACAAAATGCCTGTATAAATACATTTATTTTTTTTACTGTAGAAATTAAAACTGAAAGATGAACAGATTCCTTAATACTTTGGGTTTTTGACTTGCTATGTTTGTTCCAGTAGAGCTGCTACCTGCTAAGTGCACTAGTAGTTCTAGAATTACTTGCAGGGTGTTCTTGCACCACCACCACCTTTAAAGTGAAATTTACAGACTCCTTTAGTATTTGTCCTTTTAATTCTAGAATCCAGTTGAAGCATAATCCCAGGAGTGTTGTTTTGCCGTTGCAGTGTAATCTTTTTCAGATGATACATGATTTAGTTGGAAACAAATTAGCAGCTATGCATGCCTAAAGAAAGCAATTTAATAAACAAGATTTTTGTGAGACCTAATCAGAATTGTAAAATGATACTTGGGAATCCGTTACATTATACAAAAGAGCGGGTGTGAAATGTAAGCATGTGTGTGAATTCATGGTCTCCAGTCACATTGTTCTCTCAAGTAATACAAAGGCTTTGACCTTAAGTTTACTGTTTCTTCTAATCAATAATGAAAATTTTCACTCATAGCTTCAGTTTGTTCTGGTGATTGATTTTAATCCAAATTCTATTGCTCCAGTTCTACAAAATGGGTGTGTAGCCCCAGATTATTTTATTTGTTTCTAGTTGACACTGGGACTGACGTGACACTGCTGATTTGTCTCTAACTGGGGTTCTGGATTTTTGTGATACTCAACCAACAGGGTACAGAGATTGTTATGCAACAATAATAAAAAAAAGGTGAATTGGTTAGTTTTCAGTTATCTATTAATATATTGCACTATTTACAACCAAGTTTTTCAGCCTCTACAGGAAATGGTTTTAATGGAGAAAATGTTACAAGTGAAGAAATTTCTTGGCACTTGAAGAAGTGATAGGGCTTCTGTTATAGAGCTAAGTTTGCTTTCCAGTTATCCTGATCCTAAATATATCCTTCAGGAATTTTGTGTGTATTGGCTCTAGATAGGGGCTTTCCCTTGTCTTATTTTCAATTAAGACCTTTTTTTTTTTTTTTTAAAATATGTAAGGCTTCAAAAGACAAAATACTCAATTAATGAGCAAGCTACCTGCTATGAGCCTAGAAACCAACAAATACAGTAAATCAGTGCTTTACTCTTCTTTTTAGTGTCCCAGTCTGCTATCCCATGTGAGTAGGGTGACTTTTTTTTTTTTTTACTTTTTTCTAAACTTCTCTTCCTGGTGTGGCAAAAGGATATAACTCTTAAAACTCTGGCAACTGTTACTCGGTGTGGGCAGAACTTTCTGAACATCCCTTAATTGCAATTTCATGTTATGGCTGTGGAAAACAACTAACTGCTTTTGTTTGCCTGGTGGAGTTTTCCATTCTGTTATCCTTTTGTGTCTCTTTATTCTTGTAACCTGTAGATTTTGTAAATGGCATTTGTTTTGATGTCTCTCTGGTTGTGTCTGCCCCCTCTCCAATCGTATTCATCATGAACTTGGACACCAGCCAAAAAGGAAGAAAATAGCGTGAAGTCACTAAAGTGCTGGGGCAGTTTGCAGAGAGGAGTGGAAGATAATATTTGACAGCAGTCAGGGATGGGAGTAAGAGCTGGGGGATAGGAAGAGAACAGTGTTTAGAGTATCCACTAGATTGTGGTGTTACCTGGACCCTGATTTATTCTGGAATTGCAATCTGTTGAGGTCCATTACAAATACCAGCAGTGAGTATAATTTGGTTTTTGAAGAGTTGTCATTTGATTTTTTTGGTAAGAGGGTAATCTCAAAGAATGGCCTAGAAAATTTAAATATGCTTCTTTCAGGAGTACATGATGAAATCTAGTGTATAAGCTTGAATTAGAGCAGTTGAGGGGGCTTATTTTTTGAACTTATCTTAGAAATAGGTAATTTTTTTTCAAAGGCTTTAGTACTGTTCCAAGTGATCTCACAGAAATGTAAGGCTTTTTTTTTTTTTCCTAAGACATTTTCAATCACCTTTTTCCTTTTGAAAGTAGGTCTCAGCAAGTTTAGAGCACCACGTTAGAGCCTGTGATGCAATTTCTCCTTTTTAAAACCTTCTGGAGGGTTGGGTTTTCTCCCTCAGCCTACTCTCTCTGTCTCTTAGTCCTGTTTCTTATTGATAACTGACATCAGTCTCCCCAAAGTCTTCATGTCTCTTTCCATGTTAAAAGTGCTTTTAATACTTGCTGTTATGAGAATGAAAACCCAGTCACAGAAAGGTGAAGTGTTGTGCTCATGTTTGCATAGCAGGTCAGCTGCTGAGCCAGGAATAGAAGTCCTGTCTTATGACTCAGTGCCCTAACCACTGGCCTGTGCTGCCTCTCTGGAGCACTAGTCTTTTCCAAGAATATAGTAGCGATGGGGTATAGAAGTAACTACAGCAAATATAGGAGCTTTGCTTCCAACTCTGGCAGGGTTCCGAGTTTTATGCATAGCTTAAAATACTGGAGGAGAAAAAAGGCTTTCTAAAAGAACTCCTAGATAAGTCCTGTTAAAGCAAACCTTTTTTTTTTTTTTTTTGCTTTGTCTAAAAACAACAGCAAAACCAAAAAAATCTAATTGAAAATAGTTTTCCAGAAGGTTTTGGATGTGGAAAAAAGTTCCATGTGTTTGAAAGTCAAACTCTGCTCTACAAATAACCTTAAGAGCGGCCTGTGATTAAATCTTTTGTATATTCAACAACAAACTCATTTTATGCAACCGCAACTATGATAAAATTGAATTAAATGAACCTGCCTCTAAGAAAAGAGACTGAATAGCTGAGTAGTGCATTATTCAATGAATGGAAAATGGGGAGGCTGGCTGAAACTGCTGGGAAAAGGTTTTAACATTCTATCGGGCTAAAGAGCAATTCTGTGAAATCACTGTATTTGTTTCCCCCCTACCTCCTCGCCCTCAATTTTTAAATAGCAGTGCTCTTCATACTGTCAGAATTCAGTGTTGTGACACCCCTACTCAAAAGTTATGACAGCAGTGTAATGACAGCTACTGCCTCTTGAGAATCAATCAGGCAATTAATTTTGTAAATGAAATGCTGATTATACAAAGCTTCACATGAGAGGCCCAGTGATTAAAATCAATTTAACAAATTGTTTCAGGTGGGACTTGATTAATAATTTGCCATAAATGCTGAGGATATATGACCAGCATACCTTTTTGGGTGTGTGTGTGTGTTAATAAAGAACTATATATAACGCCTGGAGTGGAAAAAATGTGCAGCTAACTGTATGTACTTTTGGCCTGTGACCTAGATGTGATTGGTTATACCTTTCTCTGGCTACACTGTCCTCCTGCAGTATTTGTAATGTCACTTACTCAGCTAGTGTTCTCTCCAGCAATTAAATACACCTAACATTTAATTTTATTTTTGTGAATAAAACCAAGTAGCTGAAAAGGTCTATTCAGGTTCACTTGGATATATATTAGCTTTAGAAAGATTTTCTTTAAAATTTGGTGTGGATGTGGAATTTCTTTCTTTTCCCCCCATGGCATGCATTCAGGAGTTTGTGTGTTTGCCCCTCCTACTGCAATAGTTCTCTGCAGGGAGCCTTCCTGCAGAGCTCCCTTCGTTCCGCTCAGGGCAGTGCTCTGTTCCTTGGCTGACAGACACTATTTTTAGTACATCCTTTTCTGTCCATCTAATGCTGTGTTTGTGTAAGAGCTGTACAAAGTAGGTAAGGGAAATTTTTTTTTCAAGTTCCAGATGGCAGCCATGCACAGTAAGGGAAGGTGTTTACTTGTCTAGGAAGCTGAGAACTTCATTGCCAGACAAAATAGAAGTAGCTGGTATTCTGGGTGGGGCTTTTCTTTTTTTAACATACAGTTTTCTGGGTTTATGAATGGGTTTTCTCTTCCTTGTTGAGCTGTAGTGTTGGCTACTGAGGAAGTCTTAGGGCTTTGAGACATTCAGTGGTAAATCTAGCCTGAGAACTTTTCAGATACTATTTTCCTTTCCTATCTGCTTTACTCTCCTGCTGCATGTTGCTATTTCGATAGCTGAAATGCCAGACTGAGAGCTGTGCCCATGTTTCACGGGCTCCAGTGCCAAAGCTGTCATACTGGTGCAAAACCACCCAATGCAGACAGTTTTAAATTCATATGCTGGACTATGTATGGAAGTAACTAAAGTGTGGTCATGATCTGGAAGCATGCAGGAAAAGCAGCTGGAATGAGCGACATGTTGTATAGTTGCAGATAGGTTTGCAAGAAGATATCTTTAAGAACCCTAGAATTCTGCTGCGCTAGGAATTGCTGCGAACTTGCTAAGGAGGAGAATAAAGTTTCTCCATGCCTGAAGAAAAGTGGTCTCCTCTGTATATGACATCCAAGTTAAAGAAAGCAAATCTAAAGAGAGGAATATAAATTCAAAATACTTCCTGGAAGAGGTTTGGAATAAGGAAAGTGGGTTAAAGGAGAAGACTGCGTGTTCAAGTGCGATGAGGACAGGTAACAGTTCAGTTGAGTTCAGAGCAACCTATTAGTTGTATGTTAGTTGGCAGAAAAAAGGCAGCTTGAAGGGGAGCAGTTCTGAGCTGTGAACTTGTCAGAAACCTAGGATTGTTTTGGCCATCAGGTGTGTTAATGTGTATACTGCTTTTTGATGTTGTCTTAACCTTTGCGTGCACTTGTAGTGGCAACTGAAGAAGTTGGTTGTGTATACTTCATTAAAAAGAGATTTCTTTTCTTTGTTATGTTTGTTGTGATTTGTTCTTTCAATAGTTGTTTAGGTTTATCTGTGTGCAAAATAATATCTAGAGAATGGCTGACTCACTGACCTTCCAGTTTTTGGATTATGTTAAAGAGGACCCAGAAGAAAACTAAAGAACAGTACATCCTTCTCTCCCACCCTGCAGAGTTGCTTATATAAATTATTTGTAAATGGTCTAGGGGTGTTGCAGTTGATTCTTTGTGGGGCATAGCTTTGATTTTTTTTTTGTGTTTTTCCTTTCTGCTTTTCAGTTACTGCTTTCTGTTTTGAGTGGGAAATAATCTCTGTGATGTCTCCTTGTAGCTGAAATCAGACAATATGCAGAGCCGTTAAGACAAGGAAAATGGCTGGTTTTTTTCATCTCTGCATGCTTCTTAATTCACTGGGTTTTTATTCATCATAGGCTTAATGTTGAACTTTTTTGGTTTTGCTTATTCCTTGTTGTGTTTGTGTATTTACCTTTTTTAATTAAAATTTTTATAAAGTACAGACAGTAGATTTCCTATTTCAAAAAAAAGGAAACGTTTGCCAGTAACTTCTCAGACTTTAATGTAAGTCAGAATTTAATGCTGTGCATTCATACTTTTTAAATAGTTACTTGCAGCATTCTTATATTTTAACACACATAGTGTGAGTTGTGTTTTGTTACTCCCGCTTTTGTCGTGTAAAAACATTGGCTGAGGCGTCCTTGTACATGTTCATACAAATGATGGCATTATCTAGGAATGGATTATCTTTTCTCCAGTATGGTCCTCATGCCAGCTGCGTCATTGTATTACAGTGAATACTTGTGATTATCTCTGGTGATAAATTTGTAACTTGGTGCCTGACCTAGAGTTGCGAGCTCCATGCCCATCTTTCTTGGAATGTTGGTAAATGATTGTCAGTTGTCTTATTATGAGATTTCAAGGCTTTGGTTTTTATACAGAGGCAGATTTTCTTGGTTTGTTTGGATTGTTTTTTTTAATTATTTTTTGTTGTTGTGTCTTGTTTTCTCTTTTTTGTTGCTGGGTTTTGTGGTTTTTAGGGTTTTTTAATATGGAGACAAGCTTTGGCTGCAGATGAACGAATAAACAAAGAGTTATTTTATTCAGTAGCTCTAGGAGTTGGAAGGGAAGTTTGCTTGAGTGTGTTGAGTTCATGTTTTGTTATAGGCACAAATGATGGAGCATTAGTTGGGATGCTCTGTGGCTTATAGTAGTTTAAATCGTGGTGTTGGCTGTTGTCATCCAAAACAATGCCTCTTTTGTGGTTGTTTTGTTTTTTTTTTTTTTTAAACAAACAAACAGCTCCATACTTTCACTTAAAAAGTAGTTATATCTCTCACATGAATACTGTTGTCTTCTAGTGAATTGCTCTGCCCTGTAAAAGACCACTACCATCACATCTGAATCCCACTGTGACTACTCCTTTTTACCTTGAGACTTCAGTGATGGAGATCCTTGTGGCATCTTTAAATAGAAAAGTTAGTTGTATTTTGAGACTGTGACCAATGTTGCTCATATTCATAAACATATTTCAAATAAACATTTTGGTGAAACACTAATTGCTAACTTAATTGTAGATATGTGTAACGTGTACATTATATCAGTAATGCCTTAAAAGGAAGAGTTGGTACCTCTTGGGCAGACTGCTGCTCAAGTTATTCTGTTGTACAACCTGCCTCAGATCTGAATGCAGACTAGGGAAAATGACAAGAGAAAATAGGAGTGGGGTTTTTTTCTTGCTTTAGAAAAGGTAGAATTGAGTCTCCAGGTAGTTCAGGGTGAGCTGCTTTATTTGATTGTTTTGGATGGGAGGAGAGCGAAAGTGGTGGTGATACTGAATTTGCACATGGTTGTAGAATAATAATTTTTTCACTTCTGCACAAAACATGGAAAAAAGAAGCAAGTAACAGAAAAATGTTGTCAGTTACTATTTGCAGGCAATGTAGGCCTTTCAGTGTCCTACCTTAATGGTTGGACTGTCAATCTAAACTCCACGAATAAAACCTTGGCCCTGTTGAAATCATTAGCAAACCTTATGTTGGCTGTTTTAATACACTTACAAGGCACATAATAGGCAAGGACTCTTATGAAATGCTCTGTTCTCACAGAGCCTGATAGTACATGTGCGAATGAATCTGATACTGACACAAGATAGGCACTATAATAAAGGGGTTATAAATTATAACATTACTGTGGACTGAGGCAAAGAACAAGACTGAGGTATTTTGAGGAACTGCAGATCTATGCAAAGTTTAAATGAAATGCAGCAAGTTGAAGAGGAGGTGCGGAATAAGAAGCAAAAAGCAGAATCCATTTAGGCTTGCCTGGCAGCAAAAAATAGCATGAGCAAACACTAAATAAATTGGTAAAAGGGTAATGGGTATATTTGGAGTAAAACAGCACTAGAGAAAAATTGGATGGTTCTGTAAAGGAAGGGAAAGGGGAAAAAACCGGTATTGATGGCTGCAATGACCCTAAAATAAAATTTAATAAGTAATTAAAACTTTTCAGTACAGCATGTAATAGAATAAAGGCATGAAAGATGTGAAAATAGGCACATCATCCATTCATGGCCAAACATGTGCAATGGGTTTTAGAAGAATGTGATGCAGTTAGAGCAACGCTGTCATTTTTGGTAAAAGTTAGAAAGCAGCTGTGGAGGGGTTGGCTTATGATTCCTGCAGCATGAAGAGGTTGATACTTGTCGCAATCATCCTGTCACCAAAACCTTGTCTTTGAAAACTGTTGGAGCTGATGTTAAAGAAAATGCTGGAACTTAATAAATGTTAAAAGAACCTTCATATAAAATTATAATATGTCTGTCTTAATTAATAACTTCTTCTAAATAACTTTTCAAAATGTCATGGATGAGAGAAACTCTTGCTATGAAAATGAAACCTGGAAGTTTAAAAGAATGCTAAAGCCAAAACCTGTGCATGCGTTAAAGTTGGAAAGAGTTGCATTGGCACAGTACTTGATAAGCAGCCCTGTTTTCTTTCTGTTAAGTGTACGGTTGCAGGTCTTTCTCACTGTACACTGTTCTGAAGACAGAGTTTGTTCTTTTGTTAGAGATTTTTCAGTGGTATTGATCATGGATGTATTAAATTTTAAAATCACCTCTGGTGAAGAGGTGATGGGGTTTTTTTTGTTTGGTTGGGGTTTTGGTTAGGCTTTTTTGTTTAGGGTTGTTTGTTGTGTGGGGTGTTTTTTTTTTTATTTTTTTTATTTTTGCAGTTGGAAACAGGTGCTGTAGGAAGTTTGGCCTAGTTTTGAGGACTGTAGGCCCCATTTTAAAAAACATGCAGCTTCTAGAAGCATCTTCAGAGCACATCTCATTAAAGTAGTTGCAATTGTAGATACACAACATTTCCTGCAATTTAAGTCCCATGATTTCTAGCCAGGGTGCAATAAATTGGTAAGTTTTGAGAGTTGTTTTTTTTTTTTTTTTTTTTTTTTTTTTTTTTTTTTTTTTTTTTTTTTTTTTTTGGTTTAGTGAAAAACTACGGCATATGCAGAGGTAGAGTCCATTTCTGCCTGAGCTACATACAGCTACTCTAAATGTAAGACTATCATCTGCTTCATTCACTATGAATATGATAAGTGAAGCATTTGGTCTTCTAGTGCATAGCAGCCCCTTCACTGCCTTGCTGTGGACTGATAGCTAGAGCAGGCCCATCTGCTGCCTGTGAGGACTAAAGTGTGACTGTGTATTTAAAGACAGTTATATCTGTGAAGGAGACATGTTTAATGTTGTAAGGGCAAACTTTATTCTGAGAGCTCTCAACTTCTGCAGTGATGTTTCTTAAGCCTAGGGAAGGGCTGTCTCTTTGGTTCTGTTTTGCCTTGCAGAAATATGTTGACAGCTACTGAGTCACTGGTAGAGGTTTTCGTCTTTTAGCTTCACCACACAGATGGTTGGGATCTAATCTGAAGGGAGTCGAGAATAGCAGTGGTGACTTGAAAGCATCTGTAAGGACTGGCCAGTATGTAGGATGAGAAGTATTTCATCAGTGGGTCCATCTTCTCCAACCCTCAAGATTGTCAGAGCAGTCTGATGTTCTTTCCCTGAGACCTTGGAGGGAGGAGGGAACAGGCTGCACTGACTGCTAAGGTGGGACTTTCGGGATTGCCCCAGTAATTTGCTCAGGGATATTTACTGCTCTCTGTCTAGCCCTCTCATGTCCTACTATCTACAGACCTTGGTCCGGATGTCTGACTTGCAGTATCCACAATAAGTTACAGGTATCTCCAGGTCCCTTGCACCTGTACCCAGTGGCCACAGCCCCTTCAGTTTCAGTGTTGTGTGAGTCACCTCCAGCCCCTGTTGACTGGAAATACAGCAATATCTCAGGCTCTTTATCCGTCCACCTTTCTGAACTGGAGGGCTGTCACATGAGGGAAAGAGGAGCAGCTCACCTGGAGAAGACAAGGAGAAACGTAGTGATGGCAAGGTGGTGAGAAGGGAAGGAAGGATGCACTGGCAGTGAGGCTCACTCTCCTGACATACATGCACACAGAAGGTCCAGGGCTTGCAGGCTGCTAGTCCAGGGGACAGACTCTGGCCTGTATCCAGGTCACCTCCTGACCTTGTTTTCCTCTTCTCCCCTTCAACTCTTCCTGCTCCGCTTCTGTCTCTGCTGCTTTTTTAACCCATTGTCTCTCTTTCTTTGTCTGGCAAATTCAAGGCTGCCTCCATACACTTTGTAACTCCTCTGATGAAGCCTTGCTTTGCTGCTCCTGTACTCCTGTTTCTTCTTGCCATGCTCCCCATCTGGTGACATTGAGGTGCACTCTCTGACAGGGGCACACGCCTTGCCCTTCACGAATGTCCAGTCTCACCCTGGCAAATTAAAATTCTCTGCCTCAAAGCATGGTATTCAAGACATACTTTCAAGTGTTTTATGTGAGAACATAAACCATGTATTTTTCTGTGACCTCATTCTGAGACATAGCTGAACTGTTTCTGCTGAATTTTCCAGAGAATTTCAGCCTCAGGCATACATATGGCCTGGAAAATTTCAGCCTAAATCCTTGAAGTTTGTCAAAGTTTATATGCACCTGAAAGTAGTCTTAATAATGGGAAATGTCAGACTGTTTTAGCTGTGTAGCTATCTGCATTGTTTATAATAATATTTAAGACTTGGATGCAGAACAGAAAATGCTACACTCAAAAATAATTAAAGTTGTATTGAAGATTAGACATGAAAATAATTCCCTGAAACAGAAGATGGTGGCAATGAACAGTGTTGTTTGCCTCCATGAGAATCTTGTGAAGGAAGCTCAAGACTCGCTTTGAATAAGGATTTATATTTGAGAAGATGAATATGACAGGTGATAAACAGAATGAACACTGAAACACAGAAATAACCATAGATAAAGTATTATGATCTATAGGAGGATGTGTAAGTTGTTCCTGTTGACACCGTAACAAGGAATCTATAGTTCATCTGCTTAGCTTTTGTGTCGCTTTTAGTAGAAGCTATGGTGAGAGTGCATGATGGCCTAAAAAATAAAAAATGAGAATGTTGTTACAGGTCAGGTGACCTGAAGTGGTTGGGGAATGATTGATTTTTGAAAAGTATGAAATATAAATAGTAAAGTGCCCAGGGACATTTAATGGCAAAAAATAGAAACTTCTAATGTCGCTACTGAGCAGACAAATAATAAAGGGAATATTGCTGAGTAATACTCACCCAAAATTAGAAGTGATTGTGCAATTCGCTATGGTGGCAAAAAAGGGTGGTGCTCTTTTGAAGTGAATGAATGTATCCTGTGAGCAGAAGGGAGGCTATTATTTCCTCCTCCTCAGGTGCAGTGTGCCCACATCTGGAATACTTTATTATTTGGGGTGACATTCCTGCAAATTGGTATTGCTAATGGTGGAGAAAGCAAGTGAAAAAAGATGCTTTTTATTTACAGTAAGGAAAGAGTAGTAGCTTATTAAGCTGTGACTCCTTTGGAAAGGACAGTGACTGTTTTGTGCAAAGGAAAAAAAAAGAAACCATAGCATGTTAGTAGCAGGAACAGCAGTAGTGAGGAGAAGCAAAGATGGGAGTGGGAAATGTTAGATACTGTCATAACTATTACATCAGAATGTAATCCAGAAACGACTTGTAGAAGTCGTGTTACATAGGAGATTTTAAAATGAAACTGGTCAGCAGTATGCTGCAGGGAAACAAAATGTGCCACAGCAAGGAATCCTGCTCCTGGTGGGGTGGTGGGCTCACTGTGTGATTTAATATGTTCTCTTAATATATCTTTTTTTCTTGGGAGGAGGTGAGGGGATATGTCTTTTCCATGAAGATGAAATTGTGATAGGCTTTTAAAAAACTTCTCCCCTACTGGCTCACCACTTTCTTCTGTGAATGTAACGGGCACTCAGGAATTAAAAACTAGATGTCATATTAACAATACAGTGCTGCGCTTGATGAACTATGATATTTTTTTCTGGTTCAGTTAGTCCTCAGTAATAAAACATGAGAACAGTACTACACAATGGTTGACACCTGTCCTGAAACTGTTACAGTGCTTGGTAAGTGCTGCCAAAAAGTCTAAAAATAAAACTTCCCTCCCTTGCCTCCCCTCCCCCTCCGTCACTGGTTGCAGTTTGGATTTTCTGAGGTCTATTAAGGAGGCAAATAAGCTTTCATGTAAAATGTGGATTACGACTTGCCTTTTGATCTGGAAACTTATTAGTGCACACGATAACAATATGAAAATGCTGAAATGCAGCGTTCTGTATGCATTGCGCTTCTTGGAAATTCTTTTCTTTCTGCTTTCCCTTTTTGGATGTAAGAAAACAGACATTTTCTCAAGATTAAATGGCTTGTCCATTATTTGTGACTCAATATATATTTATGGGTTTATTTTATTTTTGTTTTAACACCTAAGTCAGTGATTCTTACCAGTTTACAGCAGTGTACTTAATTATTTCTTAACCTGGAATTTATTGGGCAGTTCTGCTGCTTTTTCTTTGGGTAAGAGAGTCTTACCTATTTATTTATTTATTTTAAATACAGTAGAAGTCGCAAAATCACTGCTCAAAACCTCATGTGATTAATATGAGAAACAGATTATGGTACTTTGCCAGCTTGTAAGTCAAGTCAATATTTGGTTTTTAAAGCATTGAGAAAACATGTGTGTAGGTTGCCCGCGGCAAGCCTGATGATTCTGACCTTTTCCTTTCCATGTCTTAAATATTCCTTTGCTTGTGTTTCTCACCAGGGCAGTCCAATGGATCCGATGGTCATGAAGAGACCGCAGCTGTACGGCATGGGCAACAACCCTCACTCTCAGGCACAGCAGAGCAGCCCCTACCCCGGGCAGTCCTACGGCCCTCCCGGCCCCCAGCGCTATCCCGTGGGAATGCAGGGCCGAGCCCCGGCAGCCATGGGAGGAATGCAGTATCCACAGCAACAGGTTCGTGGAGGATTTTTCTGGGTTGCTTTGGTTTCCCTTCTCTCTTCCCTTCTGACACTGTGGTAGTATAGAGGGGCGCAGGAGAAAAATCACAGAAATAAGTATTTCTTGTGCCGAAGGAGAATGGAAGACTGTTTTAAAACTAAATGAATTCTGTTCGCAGTGTGAATGTTTTCCAAAATCCCATACAGTTAGAAAAGGACTTAGTTCATTGCTGGTATCTTTTTGGAGGGAGAAAAGTATGTCAAATGCCATGACTTTTTCTTTTATTCCATTTGGTGTCATGTAGCCTTGTATATTTTTTTGTTATTTTCTGTGCTGTTTTGTTTTGTTTTTCTTAAATTTAAATGTAAGATAAAAACCTGGAGCTAACATCAGTGCATCAAGGCTAGTGTTGTCCAGCGCATACAAAAGCGTTACATATTATATCAGTTTGTTGTTGTGGTGGTTGGTTTTATTTTTTCTACTCACATGAGTCTGTAGCTTTTCCTATTTTTCTTCCCTTTACATGCTCTTAAAAGTCAGGTTTGGATTTTTTTTGTTTGTTTTTGTTTTTGCATTGGTGTTTTTTTAATTTTTTTTTTAATTCAAGGATATATAAAGGTAAGAATCTCCTTTTCTCTACTTGGATTTCACTGTTGTTGGTGACCTCTTTTATCTTTTTCCTACTTTTAAAGAGGGTCAATCCCAATGTGCATGCCATATACTAAGGAAGATCCAGCAGTTTTCTAGAGGGAGGTTGGTAACCAAGATTATCAAGAAGCCAGTGTTTGGCTTTTTTTTTTTTTTTTTTTTTTAATTTTTTCAAATTTGGGATGTGAAGAAAATTTTGGACTCCCTGGCAGATAGATGCCTGGCTAATTCTTGTTATCACCCATCCATAGGGACAAGATGTTAATTAGGCAGTTAATTAAATAACAGTTTCAAATATAGCATAGTACCATTAGCAGCAATCTTAATTTTTATTCTTTTATGTTGTTGAATAGATATTTACTGGTAAGGAAGAGATTGTTTCGTTTAGAAATGTCATGCAATATATTTGGTTGCTAGATTCAGACAGGGAAGCATGTCGTCAGTTGCATAAGGGAGGAGAAATTGAATAAAGAAGGCTTTATTCTTCCCTGTGTGGCTGTAGCCAAAGTGCAGTTATTAAAACACATTTTTAATTTAAAAATGAGTTATTCTGTGTTATGTGGAGACAAGTGCTGAATTTTCACTGCATTTGCTAATTGCTTGGTAATTGTAAATTCCCTGTCAGCAGGCAGTGACCTGGCAGCGCCATTGGCTGCCGGCCGTGTCCATCTCCTCGCAGCGTTGCCGTGACGGGCTGCACAGCAGCGCCGCTCCAAGCACTAATGCTCTTTGGGGAGAAAGTGAGGGGATAATTATGACATTGAATTTTTATTGAACGGACATCACCACCTAGGCATGATTTTGTTTTGGACGGCCTCCAAAACTTCGTGTGTTTGGTTTGTGAACCTCTAATGATCTGAATCCAGTTCTTTTCATATTGCTCATATATTACCACCTTTCTACAAAGGATTAAAATGCAGGAATGCAGGTTTGTAAATTGAATTGCCAACTTACCAGCTGAGTGGTAAGTTGTCTTTGGCACAGGATGCCTCAGTTTGATTCCTGGCTGGATTTTTACTCCTGTGACATGAATATTAAATAAGGAGACCCAGCAACACTTGCTAAAATTGACTGTGTAGCGTCTACCTACTTCTAGGTATCATATATATAAAATAAATAATATTGCTAAAAGTTTCAGAAGATGAATCTCAGCACTTTTTGGAAATTGGACTCCTTTACAGTGTCACATTGAATTTATCAAAAGCACAGGGCAATTCCAAAAACTTGACTGGTTAAAAAATACTGGGCCTTAAACACATACAGTACTCAGATTTAAGCACTGTGCAGAGAGAGCATGGAGTATATGGATTATGAGGGTGGAAGTGCCACACTGTAGGAAGGATGGGAAACATCAATGGGAGATGTTGTTCTTATTTTAGGTTATAGTTTGCTGTTGCCCAAAGATAGCTCAGGGTGTCAGTTCTGTTTTCTTGGATGAAACAAGAAGGCTTTTTGTTAAACTGTGAAGATTTTTGAATTTTGAAGAAGACCTTGAAATGTTAAGTCTAGCTCTTTGTCAGCAAGTGTTGTGGCTTGAGGTTAGAACTATAGGACTTGACAGATTTTAACTTGCAGGCTCTGCTGCAGGATGCTGCAAATGAAGAAATAAAGATGAAAAACAACACCCTAAAGATTGAGCTAAAATTAATGGAAATGGTAGAATTGAAGATAATTGCCTAGATGCAGTTAGCTGGTGTGTGTCATATTGCAGCAGAGACTAGTGTGTTCCAGCCTGCAGCCCAGAGGTGGAAGAGCTCTCTCAAAGGAAGAGAGACCTCTAGCATAAGCAGTGAAAGATTTAAGAGGATGAGAAAAATAATGTTATCAGGTACAGTCGGTCTACATATTTGCAGTGTGGGCATCAAGCATAGCCTGCTGACTGGTTGTAAAAGTGCCACCTACAAAATGCTGCAGACATTCTCTTACAGCTGCTGTTTGTTCTGGGCATGCTTGATACCAAACAGGAAGGTGCAAATAAACCTGCAGATTTTTTTAACATTCTGTGCGTAAATCTCAGAATGTTGACGTGATTATGTGAAGTGTGTTGTATGTTCTGTAACATGGCTGCAAAGCATTCTATGAAGAGAGAAAGCAGATCTCCCAAGTGTTTGAGTTTGGTACTAATCTCTCATGAGTTACTGATGATGAATCCTGAAACAGTACACTGACCCATACATAAGGAGCAAAACTTGAAATGGAGACAATCTCTTTGCACGAATACAACTAAAGGTAAAGGAGTTGAGATATGTAAGTAGGCATGTAGGATAGACGTAATGGTAACCTGAGATTTTCGCTTTCTTCTCCAACCCTGGACAAAAGAGATCTATATTTGTCGTCTGAGGATGGGTGATAGCTTGTTGCAACAAAGTGCAAAGCAGTTTGAAGAATGCTGAAGTGTTTTGTAAAATTTTAAGGGCCTGTTCACTTAACTCAGTGTGAGTCAAATTAATGTAGAAAGCATTTGGACTTATATGATGCCCATATAGAAGGGCAGATACGAGAAAGGAAGGTCATACTAAAAGGTTCAAATGCTTAATGTGTAGGATTGCAGAATTGACATATATCTTATCAGTGTGCATAAATGTGTGGTGAATTTTTTTACTTAGAAAGAGACTTTTATGTTCTTAAGAAACCTGGGGTTTTGTTTTTTCCCATCTACCTGCAGTGAGAAAGAGGGTGATGAAGGCAGTGGAAAGCTGGGAGAAAGGTGATATCTGCCTATATTGTCAGTCTTCAGTATGACTGAAACAATAAGTTGCAACATGGCTTTAAAATGCTGCTCTTGCCTGTAAATCTTAATACTGCTATCTCATCATCTCATGTATTCTTGCACCTGGTTTGCATGGGGTGAATGTAATTTTAGGATTATTAGCATTCCTTACCCAGGACTTGAGGGAATGTATATAAAAACAGAAAGCAGAAAATCATACTCTGAGGTTTAACTTTCAGTTTCTAATATCTTAGATATCACTTGGAATTACAAAGAGATGATGTCAAAATTGAAAATCCTAATATGCAGGGGTACCTGGCACCTGCAAACTTCAGGCTTGATTTTGCAATACATTTCACTATGACTGAAATACTGCCCGAGTAATAACATCTGGTTATAAAGGCAATAATTTCCTTTACATTTAACTTCTTTTTCTCTTCCTACCACTTTTGGACCTCAGTGGTGCAAGTGATGATGCCCTTATCAGTTTCTTCTGTCTTTGGTTTGATTTTTCCCTCTCAAGGTGTTTCTGTGCTTTGCTGCTGTGTGCTGTAGGAATGCCTTCTGCTGCTTTGTAATGACATTTTTACTAAAAATAAGAATAACTCAGCATACCCATCAAAATGAGGGTGGTTTCTTCTGCCATTGTCTGATGGCATTGCTTTTTCATTATAAGAACATGTAATACTTCATTCTGTGATGAATTTCACTAAGCTTAAAAATTGTATACTTGAAATACCCATGTATAGGTTTTGAAAGTTTTCAGCAAACTTTGAAGATTTGGATTTATGAATTTATTTGAAAGAACTGAATGGTGTGATGTGTCTGTTTAATCAGATGTTCATTGCCTGATTTTTTTGCATGCATTAAAATTCCTTGTGTACTTGTTGGACTGGAACAACAACTTACTGTGTAAATAGGATCGTGTTGCTATAATACATAGTAAATTCTTTAGGAAAGATGTTTGTGTCGTTATGTACAATAGCAATTCCTACTAGCTGTTTAAAATGGAGCATTGTAGTACTGATCATGCAGTCACTTTAGTGCCTTAAGTTGCCTTGCGGCCAGACAGTTATGAGGCTTGAGCCTAGGTCTATTCTTTCTCCCTTTTTTGCTATAGAAATACTAGAAGATGAAAGGGTGCTAATTATTTTCCCTTTAGCACTTATTTATATTCATGATTTATAGAATTAAAAGATAAATGTTATGAGCATCCTTACTGTTTTAAGAATAGAACTGTAAATATTCAGAGAAGCATTAATTGTTTCTCTCCCCCCTTTTTAATGTACAGATTATTTTGAGGCACAAGGAAAATATAGGTGCTTTTTTTGTTTGTTTTGGCTTATGTGGCAAATTTCAGTTTGGAGTAACTTTTTTTAAAGAGGCAGAAAAGTTGTAGAACCTCTGGGAATATGTGCTAAGCATTTGTTGTAATGGAAAGTGCAAGTCAACTAGAACTTAGAGCAGCACCAGCATAATCTTGCCATTTAAGAGAGGGTTTACGGTGCTCGTATCTGGTAATATCCTGGATTGGAAATGTCAAATTTACGCCAAGGAAATCATTTGGCTGTTGGCTTGGCAGATACAGTTTTAAAGCTAGCAAACTCATGTATTTACTACTGGTTGGCTGGTTATGTGTGTGTTCCTTTCTGAAATAATTTTGATTCTGGAAGATTGAATATGCCAAGAAAGCGAGGCTTACTGTCATGTTTTGCTCTGAAACGTTAACTTAAAATGTGGTGCATACATACAGCAAGTACTAGTCAAGTGATTTATTTGTTGTCCTCTGTGTGTGTGATTGCCCTCACTAGCTAGAAGTTCCTGAGTATGTTGCAGTTTTCTGTGCTCCTAAGTAGGTGTTAGTGCAGTTCATGTTAGTTTTCGTTAAGGGAGCAGACACAGAAAATAAGCAGCATTTTCATTCCTTAGTCTATTTATTTTGCAAGAACAGAATGAATCAATATGACTGAATCACAAAAACAACCAGCAGAGGACAAAACATTGAGTGTGTTGCTTTTTCTTAAAGATTGATAGACGCATTTGATGCACACACATAAGAAGGGAGTGTGAGGCTTTGATCAACGTGTGCCTCAGAAGTATGTTTTTCTAGATTTTTGTTTGATTTACCTTGAGGGTTTTTGGGGTGTTTGTTTTTCTTTTGGTTTTCGTGTTGTCTTGTGTGTGTGTGTTTTATTTTGGGCTTTTATTTGTTTGTTTCATTTATTTTGGTTTGTGTTTTTCACTGGGCATTTTTTGGAGCTGTCACTAGCAGATTATGAACCTTTGTTAATTCCTGGAAAGCAGAAATGTTGAAACTCTAAAGGATTAATCTTTTCCCAACTTCCTGTTCTGTTAAAAACATGTAAATACTTTGAATTAAAATAATTCCTCAATAACATTTTATTTGGATGATACATCTGCCATACTGTTGAACTGCCCTAAACTTCCAGCAAAAAATAAAAAGTTAAAATCTTTAAGCAGAACTGCTACTTGCTGGAGAATGTAACGTTTGAGGCACAGAAAGGGACAGGAAGTCACAGCTAGTTGTCTCCCATGTAAGGTCATCTTTAAGAATGGTTCTTTTGATGGTCAAGTGTTAATAATTGCAAAGAAAAGTTGCTGCTCTTTGTCATGTAAAGAAACGGGATTTTTAAATTTTAGATTTAGGAAAATGCTAAGTACTGCGCTTGTTCAGACTGTAGGAAAATGTTTAGCATGGTTCTTTCTTTTGGGTATACTAAGCCTCATTGACTAAATTGAAAAAAAAGGCTGCTACTTTAGTTCATGGCAGGATAAGGCTTTATGTTGTATTGTCTCCTTTAGAATTATCCCTTCTATTGAGTGTAATTCACTCTATAGAGAGAGGTGAGCACAGATTACAGATAATCATGGAATCAAATTTGACATAAGTTTGTGGTCTTTATGGTAGTTTAGCTCTTCATCTTAATGCTGGTCATCTGAGATTGTTTACTGAAGAAAATCCCTAAAGTAGTGGAATTGCATTATTATGGTAAATAGAAACATTTCAGTAGCTTCTGTCATTTCTTTGAAACGGTGCGGAAAAAATGTACGTTGAAAAGGGAAAAGAACTGAGCTTTCAGCTGGTGAGAGATAGCTCAGAAATGAGACAGTCGACATTTTTATCTGTTCAATTACTATGTAATGATGTTCAGTAAATGCTAATTTTTACATCCATACTGAAGTAAGTGGCAGTCAACATTTGTATAGAAAGTGTGCAAGAATCATCAATGTATTATGACAAATGAAGTGTATTTTTGTTACTGCTAAATGATTGTCGTTCAGTAGGAATATTTAGTAGCTGTAATCACATTTATTGTTCTGCTTGGAAGTGGGGGAATGAGAGAGGAAAACATGCAAGCCGTCTGTGTTGGTGTAAAAAGGTTGCTGTTAAAGGAAGCAGCAGTTACTTTGTTATTGGTAACTTGGCTTGCTAGCAGTATTAGCTATCAGTCTGCACTGGAGACAGGCGGGAAATAGATTTTGGTGATCAGAAGGGGAGAGCAGAGGGCTGTTTGCTGCTTCGCTAGGAAGATACCAAATCATTCACTTATGAACAGCTCATTTTACATGGCAGCAGGAGACATGGGTTTATTTACATTTGAAGTAAAATAAGCGTCTTGCTTTAAGAAAAGGCTGCTGCATTACTCTGTTCAACAGCTGCCATGTAATGACTGTGCCAGGAGGGTTTAAAGTGTAGGTAAGGAATAATTGGCTGTTACTCTTAGTATTATAGTCACAGTAGTTGTTTTGTTAATAATATTCGTCAAAGAATAATTGCCACTCAAAAACTATTGAAATTATATCCTGACCCATCATGCATACACATGATAAGGTTTTTGTAACCATATTTCCCAATGTTCCCAAGGGCAACTAGCATGTTTGTTTTTTTAAAAAAATCATGGTATGAGTTTCTCAGAAGATACTATCACTTGTCCGTAAATTTGAACTTGCTCAGAGGTAGCAAGGGAGGCAATAGAGTGTGCATTTTTAAAAATAAGGGAGTGTGTTTCCCACAGCTGAAAATAGGGCTGAAGATAGGAAGGTAAAAGCGACCTGAAATCAGTGGGAAATTTGTGGTGACTTCATTTGAGCTACGAGTTCACTTCCGGACCATGTTGCTGGGATTGGATGACTTGTCTTTGCTTGGTAGTAGAGTAGGCAGATTTAACCCTTTAAGTCATATGAGGAGAATTTCAGAATATCTGATGTTTCAGTAGCTCAAGATTGGACTCCTATTGCTAGCAGTGGCTTTTTGCTTTGATAAATTAAGATAAATATTACATTTAGCTTCATCAAATCTTAGGGGAAAATTAGTTTTACAGTAGCACAGTAAGTAATGCAAAAAATAAAAAGCATTTTCCATACCTTTTTAATATAGTCAGTCTTAAATTACGAGGGTCCCATACAGTATAATTCAAGCTTGCTCAACATCCTGCTTTAGTTTTGCTCGTTTTATCACCTAAAACATTAAGACTATTTGTGGAGTAGATGAACGATAAAATCTTTTTAAAAAAACCCTAAATATGTTTAAGACTATTTTTACTCTCTGTAGGTAATTTTTTCTAAAGCTCATTTTTGTTTACATATTGCATTGTTCCTTATAACTATACCAGCTGGGCACATAAAAAGATGCTAATGTAAATACTTTATGGTATTTTGTTGTTTTTCAAGACCATTGAAAGAAAGGTCTAAGACCTTAAGGAGTACCTTAAATCTACAGTTCATGCAATCTCTTCTGCTATTCTTCTGCTACCTTGGGTGACCCCATTTTGGGTACCTCTCTGGTACTTGTGCTTCTTAATCATTGCTTTGCCTGAAATAAAACAAAAGTGTTAAGTGCTTGCATCCTTGCTGATGCATATTTCACCACTGAATCTCATCATGTCTTTTGGGGGCGGGGAAGAGTAACAAGGAGAAAATCAGTGTTTTTTTCTTTTCTTTGTACACTCTATTTTTACCTTCTCTCTGAACATTGTTTTTTAGTAACGCTTTTTTGCATTTGAGTGTAAGAGCAAGACACATACCAGGTAGCAAACAATTCAGTGACTGGACATTATTAGAAGGTATATGTGACTTTTATATTCATATAGATCTTTTGGAAAGTGAGTGAATTTAGTTTTGGTGTATTAAAAAAAGGACAAATTACACTTACTGTTAGTTTCTCTCACAGGACAGCGATGAAGAGATTTCTGCATATTTCTTGGCAAACTTGCCTTTTGAGACAAGAGTCCAATCAAAATAAACAAGATTTATATAGCCGCTTCGGGAAGATGCTGTTTTAATTATAGAAGTAACATTAGTTATCTGTAGTCTATGTACATGTGTGTTTTACAGGCCACGTTGGCAAAGACGTGCTTTACAGGACAGGTTAGCGAAACCGCCTTGTTCTTTTCACAGAATTGTCTCTCTCTCTGAACTGTTTCATGCTGTGCAAGTGGTGCTCAATAGAAACAAATACGTAAGAATCTGTGCCAAGAACAGATTGAGCCTGTGCATGGAAGAAGCAAGCAGGGCTGCTCAGCAAGGACCTCTGCTTTTAGCTCCTCCTGTCCCTCCTCGGAAACTCAACTGCTCGCCTCTGCTGTCTCTCCTAACTTTCCCAGCTGGCAGCACTGAAAATTGGCATGTGTTTCGACTCTTCCACCGTACTGGAGAGTGTTTAACAGGACAGATGCAAATTGACTGGTTTATGTTTTTCATTGGTTTCATTTTTATTGCTTGTTGGCAAAACTGAGGAATATCAGAAGCCAAGGTATCCCCCTGCAGATTTGGGAAGTGTATGACCCTTTTATGTTTGGAAAGTTATTCTAGGGAGGAAACTATTATTTCTAAATTGAACCTTTAGTTCTGCAGAAAATGATACTTTAGACCTTGTGTTCACCGAATAAAGAAGTCCTACCTGATGTTGGAGAGCAGGCAGGTGGGTTTTCAGTCCTCTGAGGTGATGCTGTGAGAAATTGCAGGTATCCTTCTCAAATTGGAGATTGTTTTATGACCTGAGCAAATTTGCAGTCTTGCAGTAAGTGGTAAAAACTAGATTCAGTAAATACCAAGACTGTGTGGGGTATTTGGCCTTCTTCAATTTTAAGCATTACAAGAAAAATAATATTTTCTAATATTCCTTTAGGCCTGTAATGCTGGGGCTACAAGAGGAGCATAACCTCAAAAAGTAATTGAAAAATTTCCTGGAAAAGATCAGCTATACTTAGGGTGTAGGCTTTTCTTTCTTCTTTCTCTCTTGTGTTCTGTCATCCCATTTTTGTCTTTCTCATGTAGAACTGACTAAAAATATATTCCTATTCTTGGTGCACATTAATATTCTGTATAGCAGATTAAAAACCTCACCAAATATCCGAACCTTGTTTATGTGTGAGTTGTTGTATTTTTACTGGATTTGCTTTAGACTTGCAGGAACTCTGGATCTTAAACTGTCTGTAAATGTGGTTAAAAAATAAATAAAAATAAAATAAAAAAAACTAAAATAAAAAAAAGAAGAGCTAACCTGGGTGTAAGATTGTTGTTTATAAGAATGTAAAAAGATCCATTCTTCTTGTAGTGTTGTGCTTAGTGGAGAAAACGCGCTTTTACTAAAAACTATTTTTTATACATGGACCCGATCTTATGTATTCTACTTCTAGTAATAGGCAGGAATGGGTGTGCCCTGAATCCTTTCAGGTAATAAACTTAAGTGATCTCAATATTTTGATAAATATGTTCCAAAAGAAAGGACAACATGCTTTGGCATTTAATTGTTAATCCTGTAGTAATGAAATGCTGCAAACGATAGTTTATTAATGCCTTGTGGGTTTGCTGGGTACTTTCTACTGTCTTAGACATGGAAAATTTCACAGATTATTTGGCATTTTCAGTACCATCTCTGAAAAAGGTGGGTGCAAAGTCTTAAATAGGAGTTTGATAAAAAGCATGGATAGGAGCCTAGGACTAGTAGAGAAGGAACAATCATCCACTTCCTGCATGTCAATAAAAATGCAGGAGAGCACCTTTCTTGATACAGGGGTTCCTGAAACATCAGTGGTGTCTTTTTTTTGTAATACTCCTGTGGATGTTTTTGCACAAAGTGGTATCTGTCAGAGCTTGAAATATTCTTGCACAGTTTCCTTTGAACAGGTAACACAGGACAAGTTCTAGCACATAGCTGCTTGACATGGGGCTGCCTACCGCGGGGAAGGAATGCCTTGCTTACATACATCTGGGTTGACGTGCTAAGAACTTTGCCAGTCATTTTACCGATTACATACTGGGCTGTGAATAATTACTGAACTTCCATTTTGAATCACAGCTTTTTTCTTCCCCCCCCTCTTTTTTCCTCCTTCTTTAAAGTAAGACCATAGCAGTGGGAAATACTGAGAATGCTCTAACAGTTTGTAATTAGCCTGGAGATATTTTTACTGAATCTAAGATAAATCTGCACACTTTTATTGCTATGCTGTCTTTGTTTTTGAAACGAAATATTTCTTATCCTTGTGTTGCTTTCAGTAGTGCTGTACATCTAGTAATGCACCTGGTATGGGGTATGTGAAATTACAATGGAAAACAAATATTGTGAATGGCTCCCCTAAAAGATGCAATAAGAATACTAAGACAATATTTTCCCCAAAAAGAGATGCCTTTTCTTTGTTATTTTCATACACTTGGCAAGAGATTCCAGCTGATATTTGAACAGTGGTGAAAAAAAGCACAGTCTTGTTTGTGCGCGCTTGCTGGAGTTCTTTATCTGTGCTGTTAACATCTTGTTTTGGAAATTGAGATATTCTGACACCAGAATGTGATATGCTGTGAAAATCCCAGTTGTGCTTAAAAAAGGTAAAATGAATTGGGCAGTAGGACTCCTTGAAAGGATGTGAATTCACTTGTCCCATAATTTTTCCTGTGGTTGCAGTCAGTCTGAGTGCTTATTGGAGCAAACAGCATACAGCAGTATAGTTGTGTGTACTTGCCTTGAGGGATTTTTCTTGTCTTTTTTCTCTTCTGTAAGATTCCTTGTCTTAAGGCAACTCTCTCTGTTTAGCTGCAGGTGTAATGAGCCTTGCAAATAGATTTGTGAGCTGAAGCAGAGGTGCACGTTTGTCCTTATTGCTTCGTTAATATTGTTTGTTACTCCATATTTGCTCATGGAAAATTAAGTGAATAATGAAAGCCTGAAAATTTGTTACGGACTGAGGTGTTCAGTCTCCTGCTTACGGTCCGTGCTGGATGAGGCAAACTATTGCTGGAGGGTTCCCTTTTGTTCTTGTTCCTGTTTGTGTTCAGGAAGGCCACCACTAGCCATTAGCTCTCCCATTGGTTTACGTGATACTTAGTGAAACTTGCCAGAGGTCTTGCTGTTGGTGTCATTTTTGCTGTTACCACTGCAGTTTCCAACCGGAGGCACAGGAGGCTTCCTACTCTGGCAGGGGAGCCAAGGCTACCAGCCTTTCCTGCAGCAGCCTGTCCCTTCGCTGAGTTATTTAGTGGAAACCTGCAGTGGTTGTGAGCTGATAAGGGAAATGTAGTGACAGTAGGACTGTGGAAAAATCTGGGCCTCTACTACCAAAAAATACATCTTGACAAAGCAGTCATTTGGATGGAGGTGTGTTTCGATAACTATTGAGAAATGAATTACCATGTGAAAATAAGTGTACTGATGCAAATCTTAAAAAAAAAAAAAAAAAAAAAAAAGATTGATTGTCTCCTGAACAAATCTAGTAATGGTATATGGCTGGCTACTGCCATTTGGTGTCTTTGGCTGGACTTGTCATATCTTTGGACACCCTGTAGTACCACTGATTTAGAATTGAAACCATACTGCATATCGAAGCAGTAATTTCCTTTTTTTTTTGATTGTTTTTTTGTTTGTTTGTTTTTGGGGGGTGTTGGTTGGTTTTTTTGGGGTTGGTTTGTTTGTTTGTTTTGGAGTATAGAACAAAATAGCTATCTCAGAAATTTCAAGGTAGCAGAAATAATCAGACTAAATCCATGCTGTGGGATTGGAGAGCTTTGAAGCTTGAATTGCTCCACTGACCAGAAAATACACCTAGACAGGCCTTTTCTGACATAGAGGAAGGAAAGTACGGCTCATAATTGAGAGGCTGTAAAAATTGCCAGATGATGATCAAGGGACGTTCTGAGGTCTCAGAACATCCCATGAGGTAAAGAAAAACCCTCCTCTTCCATTTAGTATAAGAAACCTAGCACCTCCCCTCTTCCCCTTTCCTCCAGCCACATTTGCCTGTCAGTCAGCTTTGGTGGAAGAATTCATGTTAGCAAGGTAGAGTTTTGATGCAAGTTGCCAGGAGGCAGAAGCTTTTTAAAAGCCTCTTTATGCAGTTGATGTGCTCAAAAGGCCTTTCTTCCCAACAAACAGTACAGAAACAAAGATCCTGGAAGTAACCTGCTGGTAGGGTGAATAATTTGGTGTAGAAAGCTGTTGGTGTTTTGGAGAAGCTGGTTATTTGCTGCAAAGAGAAGGGAGTGTATTCTTTGGCTTGAGCTTCCTCTAGTAAGCAGAGAAGTGATTTCTTGGGGTTGCTTTGGCTTGGGCGGGTGGAAGAACTCTGAGCTGGGGCAGTGGGGGTGAAGAATAAGATTACAAGAACATGTAAGCACACATTGAAATGGAAATCAGGGTTTTGTGAACAGAAGTGATCAAGGAACCAAATCCAACATCCCCCCCACACCTCATACCCCCATCTTAATTGCCTATACTCTAATGCTGGCAACCAGGATAATAAACAAGAGGAACTGAAATTTTCCATTTCCAATTATAAATTTTGTGTACTTGGTATTACTTGCTATCTACTGGGAAGTTTCACAGTATTAGAATGTTAAAGTAAATGCTTATAACCTATTTAGGGAGAATTGAATGGGTAGAAGGGGAGGGAAAGTGGTACTCTATATCAAGAGCGGTATTATGTATTTCTGAATAACTGAGTACTCAAAAGCAAATGATAGTAAATGTTTCTGAGTTACTATCTTGGCAGAGAAAGCAGGAGATGAGGGTACTAGCTAGTACATACTAGATATCACTGAAATGAAGTAAAAACGAGATGACCACTCCTTTAAAGAATGTTAGTTGTGCTGGAGAGAGCACCAGGGTACAGGGACTGAACACCACCTGCTGCCAGCATTGAAACCCTTAGGAATTCGTGTGAAAAACAAACTGTGTGTCAATGCTGGCAGTATTTTGTCTGGAAAAACATTGTCTCTCATACTGTGGGTTTCAGAAGCAGATGAAGAAAAACTGGTTACAGACGTATGTTAGTGGTTCTTCAGTTGAAAGGACCATAGCTTGATGTAACTAAGTTGTATGGAGAAAAGAATTGAGCTCAAATAGGCAACCACACAAAATCTATGAGCATGGATGTGTATAGATTGGTAGATTTATTGTTTACATATAAAAACATATCTGTTGCTTTCAGAAGGACAGCATCACAAAAGATGGGAATGGTCATGAGCAACATTGGTTGGGAAAGACTTTCTGTTTTTTCCTCTGTAGATGATGTTTGGAGTGGCTTATAGGTTTTTTACTAAATGAATAATTGAGGAAAAAGTTAGTCCTGTCCTGCTGTTTCCGTCTCTGGCATCTGTCAGAATTTTTGAACTAGAAGATTCACTTGAAACAATTTCTTGTTTTGTTTATAAAGAATGCTTTGAATGCATATCACATTTATAAGTGACTTCTTTAAGAGGATCTGTTTTAGAAGGAGTAAAATTCCTTGTTATAAATGAGCACTAATAGTGAATTAAAAAAAAATTGTCTTGTAAGAAAGAAATGTTCTGTTTGCCAGTTTTATAATGGAATAAACATGTTAAACTTAAGAACTGAATAAATATTTGTTTAAGTACATAATTGCTTAAATAAGTGTGTGTGGACATTTAAATATGTTTTTCTGGTTAGCGAAAAGACTTGCCAAGCATAGTGCGAAAGCTAGAGCTAATAATAAATCAAAACCGAATAGTTACCAATCAGTGAGACTAAACTTTTCTTTTTTTAAAAAAAATAAATAATTAATGCAGCACAAGATTGAAGTATGTTACTCATACTAGATTTTCCTGTTTGTCCATTTAAATGAACACTGAACTTAGAGTACTTTGATTTGAATAAATCCATTGTAATCTAGGAACTAAAATGCAACTCTCACTTATGGGATATCATTTTCTTCTGGAAAAGCGGTGACAGAGAAGGCTTTGAAGGTCATGGGAGATAATCAGTTGAGTGCAAGTTCCTTGTGCAATCCTACAGTTTAAAAGCTTTAGTATGATATTTGGCTGAGGAAAAGAAAATGATACGGGCAAACTAAATCAGAGTTTTTATCCCTCAAAATGGCTAGTGGAGATGATGGTGCTCAGGTAAAGAATTAGGATGAATAGAGTGAACTGGAGAATGTGATTGATAGTAAGAATTTCAGAAAACTGAACAACCTTCTTGGTTAAAAGAAGGTGATTCAGGTCTCTTGACCTGACCCTGTGTATAACTGAATATATGGAACAGAAATTTGTAAGACTTTTTCAGTCCTGTGCACAGGTGTTTAGCATGGGCTGTGTGTTCCTTATTGACAGACAAGGAAGGCCCTTTGGCTGGTAAACTGTGGCCATGTGCAGCTGCCACGTAAGGCTTGCTGTGTCCTTCAGGTATTGCAGTACACCTTTAAGCAGTCAAAATAACCCCAAAAGATCTGAAAATTAACTTAGTCTTTAAAATATTGAGTGACATGAATGTGAAATCACTTTCTTCACTTTCAGCTTTATTGCAATCAGAGTATTTTGTTTTCCTTCCTGTAGTGAGTTGCACATTCCAACAGTGTGGTCAGCTTTTTAAACGTGTACCACATTGTTATGCCTTCAGAAACCATAAACTTTAATTACTAAAAAACATGTACAGTAGCTTTTAATTTTGCAAAAGTGAGTGCTTTTTGTGGAGGTGGGTTCTCAGGGCCCAATACGTTACTCGTCAGGCAAGTAATCTGGAGATGGAAGGTATTCTTTCTTCTTCTAAAATACCACATGTGAACTGTAAGAGTTCAGAAGCCACAGAAGTGGTATTTTGTGTCTCTCTTGGAATCCTGGGCAGAATTGCACTTGCATCTTACAGAAAAAAAAACCAACTTACTTTTGAGAAGACAGCAAGCTGGCAGGGCAGTCTGGGGTCTGCTGTGGTCTCCACAGCAGGGGCAAGCATGGCTGTGAGAAGCACTGACCCACCGTAGCTCACAGGGAGGACATCTGAACAGGAGACTCAGTGAACAGGACACACACACACACTTTATCTCCTGAATTTGACTTGGTTCAGCTCTTGTAAAGACCTTTTAAACAGTGAAGCTCTTTTTTTTTTTTATTTTTGAGCTGTTCTGTTTTTTGTTTGTTCCAACTATGTCCCAGTGAAGCTTACTCAGAGTTTCTCCGAAGAAGGGAGATCAGGTGTGGACTTGTAGTTACATTTTACAGCATTTACATGAGGGACTTCTGGAGTATGATTTCTGGATTTTGTATGTTGTTTAACTCCCTGTGTTGCTGTGAAATCAAGAGCATATACATAAAGTAAAGCACACCTTACTGGATTTCCTTGTGAGCATGTGTGTGAGTGTACCAATATTAAGCACTTCTGTGTATCTGTTCTGTTTTGGTGTGCTTTGGGAAGCAAGGGTCTTAATACTGATTGATTAACAGTTTACTTTCTAAAATTGACCACAAGGAAGCAAGTCTAATAAATTCATAAAACTATATAGTGGATTAAACTGTGATTTAATTGTATCAATTTAGTCTAATACCTAAGAAATGGCTTTATATTTTTTTAATACCTGGGAGACGTGTTACAATGCCTTTAAGTTAATTCAGATAATAACCTCTAGTTCTGCTAGACAATGAATAGAACATTATTACCAATTTTTTATATAAAATACAAATCTTCAGAAATTTTTTGTGCATTTTGGAGAATAAATTGAATGTAAGACACAATTTATCACAATTTTACATGTAAGTTTTGCATTTAATAGTTCATTTTTCTTTCAAATTTTGGTCAACCTAATAAAAATGTAACTGTAGTTACATACTTATGATAATTTCAGTTTTGTGTGCTTTGACTAATGCATGTATGCTACATACTAATGAGCAAATGAGATAGCACTTCAGAATTGCAATATAGAAAGAATCCTAGTAATTAGGATGCTTGGGTGCAAATTTTGACTCTGCTGCTGAACTGTTATGCTAATTTATTGTAAAATGCATGATACTTGCAAATAAATGATAAAATACCTACCTGGTGCTGCATATTAGTAGCATTTTATCCAAATGTTTATTGAGCAGAAATGGTATTCTTGCAAAATATGGAAGTGAAATCTGAGTTGTCAGTGTGCTGGAGTTCTACCTTGCCTTGAACAAATATGCTCTTACACATCAAGTCAAAACACTTGTGCTGTAGATGCAACAATTAATTGCTTCTATCTCTGCACTTAATTTGATTTTAGCCCCTCCATTAATACAGTCTAGTCATGAAATCTTTTCAGTCTCAGTTGATGCCAGGTCAAACGTGCCATATTGCTGTCATGAGAAAATGCCTCCCTCTGGCATGGGGGTTCTAGATTGGTTTTTGGAGTAGTGGTAGTTTGGTGTATTGTGTGCCAACTCATGCTTAATTGATGGCTTCATGGGAGAAGGTCTGGAGATGAAGTTGAGTGAGGCCTTTAAAAAGAAGTATGAGCAGGGAAAGCAGAAACCAACAGAGATGCACAGAAGGAGCAATAGAGCCAACACAAGAGAGTCATGTAGGTGTCTCCAGGAGCATAGGACAGTGGGGTACAGAGCTGGTGTGACTGCACTGAGAGGAAAGTTGCAGTGACTGTGACCTGGACTGACAAGAACACAGATAGGATCGATCCATAGCTATGCAGGCAGGGGAAGCTCTTTCCTTTTAAGTGCTGTTGCTCTGGATGAAGCGTCAGGGCTTTGGAATACTTAATGTCAGGATTATTAAGGTAAGAGTGCTCACTGGTTTATTCAGGCACAATTAAGTTTATGTTTTCTTTCATGATTTACTGATGTAGGATGTTACTGTAACGCTGAAGGATCGGTATGCTGGAGTGGGCTGTTTATACATGTCGCTTGTTACAATAGCATGTGTAAAAGTACTGTTACAAGTTTTAAGTGGAAAAACTGGTATGTTTTTTTCCTTAAAAGCACAACAATTTAAGCATAAAATTTGTAACAGTTTCTACATAGTTGGCAGGTGTTGGTTGTCACCTTTTAGAGTAGAACAGAAAAGATGACCAGCAAAGAAACATCTTGGCCTGCTGTTTGGTTGAGGAGAAGTGGGAAAGGTATATGTGGGCATTCTCTTCTATGAGCCATTCTGGTGAATGGGAGATGCTTGGAAACAAATGACGATATATTTCTGTCCTCTCTCTTCACCTGTTCTCAGTTTTGTTAAATTTTGTCTTTGATGTAATACACAGACATAGGTGTACATAAATATACATACACATACATATCTATGGTGGTAAGTTTATCTCTATGTCCAGAAACATCCTGATGGAATGGATTCCTGGGCAGTAGTAGGCACCACTCTTAGTCATTGCATTGGCTGTTCCTGGCTCTGTCACCTGTAGTGATGCTTTAAATCTGGGACTTGCTATAACAATTAAATACAGAGTATGTATAGTTCACAAATGGTTCTCTGCCATGACAACCACGGATATTGATTTATTTGATTGGACAGTTGGAAGACTATTCAGAATTATCTGTGGAGCAAGCAGCATTTTGAAACCAGTCTTTATTAATATTAAAATGATTTATTGCTTCTTATCATCAAAATAACTTGGAGTTTGAGGGTGCATCTGATGTTGCATAAATCTCTAGGTATTGGTGGGTGCTCGGACAAATTCTGTGCCATCTGCATAATCACTTAAAATTTTCAAAGCAAGTATTCAAAAGCTGCTTCATTTGAAAGGACAGTTTTCACAGCTTACTGGGCTGCGGATTTAATACCAGTGAACTTTGAAAGCTTTTACCAGGACAAGTGCATGCATCTTTGTATTGCTCCACAAGTTGGTGGTTTAAGCTGAGAAATAAATTGTAAATGTCAGATCTGAAGAAGGGCTTGTGCGACTGTAAAACTGTGTGCGGTGATGGGGTTTTTTCCTCAGTTGTATTGGTTAGCCTGGTAAGACACAGTCTCCCCCTACACATGCTTTGCTTTATTTATTCCATGTGTACTGTTATTTGTTTATTTATGTATTTATTTTTAAGTATCGCTTGCATTCTGGTCTAAATGTGCTTGAAAATTACCATCTGCTCTCCTGCTATTCAGATAGGGCATGCTACAACTGAGGTGAAGAGCTGTCACATCAAATATTTTCATTCCAGCTTTCGCACCTTTGATATTGAGTTACATAATTGCAGCTCAGGACCACTTCCGGGGATTCATTATTTTCTTCTTAACCCTCCCATGCCTCCCCCGTTCTTTACTGGATTATGCTGCCTTTCAAGAGTTTCTAGTGCAGATGCAAGTGTGTGGGTTCTAGGAGGGGAGGGTTCAGCCCCTCATGAAGGGCCTTACCTTTTGGTAAAATGCTAAAATTACTGGAATAATCAGGAATATAAAAACTGATTTTGCCTATTTATGGTGCAAAATATTTATATGTGGGGTATGTTGGTTTTGGATTTGGTTGATTTTTTTTCTATTTGCCCCATTTCTTGTCTTTTCTCAAACAAAGTAAAATACAAATGGGTTAATAACATGTGCAGAATATATTTCATGGAACCTTAAAGTTTAATCTACTAGTGATTTAGTGGGGGTTTTGTTTGGTTGTTTTTTTCTTTCTTTTTTTCCCCTCTCCCTTGTTTTTCTTTTGTTGTTGTTTTGCTGGGTTTAGTTGATCTTTTAAGTTCAAGGAGTAGGAGAGGTGGAGACTACTCTCAAAATGAGACCATTATAAAAATGAACAGATCGTCTATATTCAGGCTGACAGTCACTTTGGGTTGAATGGGAATAAACTGACAGAAGATGGTGTTTGGAAATGAAACATGACGGGAAAGCAGTTAGCACAAACTGCCCAATAATTTCTCATAGTCAGGAAAAGAGCACTGTAATAGAGCAGGGGTTGTGCCAGTAAAATAGCTGTAAGACAAATGAATGATTTTACACTGTCGGGTAGTAAATTTGGTGTCTATCATCTGGCTCCTCCCCGCTGGTTAATATGGTAATGGGATGGGTACTGGGGCAGGCAACAAATTCCAGGTGTCTGTATCTCCTGTGCGGTAGAGTTTATTACACAACTTCTTTTGGTCCACTGGGGCCCTGGTGGGACAAACTGGTGTTGGATGCCTTCTGGGTGAGACCCACTTGTCCTCTCTGTGGGGTGGCAGGCGGTTGTCCTTTGTGCTTCCCAAGCCATCTTTGTACTTTCTAGAGGGTAACAGTGGTCTTCAGTACAATTTGTTTGGTTTTTTCCTTCTTTTGCTGCTGAAGCAGGGGATGAAATAAATGTGATTATTTTTACACAATGGTTTGTGCATTCTTGTTGCTCGCACTAGAGAGATCTTTGCTTTCAGTGCATGTGGGAGCATCTTTTCTAGCTCCAGTGGACACTGGAAGCTTTGGTAGCAAACTGATACTTCAAGAGCTTCTTGTGTGTATGTGGTGTGAGCATCCCTCTGCACCATCTATTACTGCACTGTTTGACTTGCCTGAGCTTGGGGATTGGGATGGAAGAGCGAGGCGGAGGGCATTGCTGAGGTCAAGAAGCTCAGCCAAACTATCTCATGGGGATAAAACACTTCCCTCTAGCCAACCTCCTTTTGCCCCCTCATTTGACCTTCTGGAGAACCATGAAGCAGAGATGCTTCAGCGGAAGTTGCACTCTGTTAGTCATAATTGTGATGTGTGCTACCAACCCCTGGTGTGGTAGCTGTGACCTCAGGCCTGGAAAGGATGCACCTGTCTGGGATCCTTATGTATGAATGTGTGTGTGTGCCATGTGCATGCTTTCTTTTACAGCAGTAGATGGGATGTTTTCCCTGTCTGTAAAAGCTGCTCCAGAGTGTAGGACCATAGGTATAGTGGTAAACTCAAAGAAGAGAAACATAGACTGGCCCTGGATGGATCCCGTTTTCTGAGTTATGGAGCAAAGTTTTGTTCCTGTTTGCAGGTGCCACTTCATTATTTGTGCTTGTGTTTTGTCTCTTCTGTTGGTCAGCATTTTGGGGGATAGCAGAAACCTGGTAACATACCCTCTTGCTCTGAGGTTACTGTTTGGATACCATGTAGGATTGTGTTGAAGGCATTGCCAAAGTCTTTTCCAGAAGCAGTTACGTATTTTGTAGTAGCACCTTGAGTTTGTTCTTTCTCACGAACAAAAATATTATTTAGCCTCTTCTGGTTGATTAATTGTCTACCTGTTTTTGTGCAAGAAGAATAGGGCATGGAAAAAAATGTATGTCCAGCCACTAAGAGTTGGGAACTACACAGGAGAGTTAGGTCAATGTTTTCTTAAACATAATCTGCCTCCTCTTAGCAAGGACTCTTATACTTGAGGTAATTGAATGGGCTGCAGGGTACATTGGGAATTGTAGTTTTGCAGCAGTTTGTGCTCTGAAGATTAATAATCTTACAACGCTCTGTGAGAGATAAAGAAAAGATGTTCTCAGACAAATTGTTATCTTGTATTTCAGAAATGTGCTTTGAGCACTGAGCATACCTTCAATTTATCCCTTCAGTTTTTACTTTGGTACTCTTAGTAAAGGCGATATCTTAAACATCTAAGTTTGTCTTTCTCCTTCATCCTTCCTTGTTACTCTTCGATTTTTTGGGTGTTGTTTTGGAGGTGTTTCACTTACAAGACAGTTGTGTCTCTCAGAAAACTATTCTTGAAATAGAAAACTTTAGGAAAAAATAATTTAAATGTTATTGTTTGGCTTTGTAACCATCTAGATATGCAGGCTGCAAACTGAACAAAAAAGATGTCAGTCTTTTATGTTTGAAGAATGTTGGCAATATTCTCATATTTTAAAAATAAGAGGATTTAAAAGATAATTTATATACTCACTTTCATATAGTTTTTAGCTTTCCTGTGCCAGTGGTTTCAACGGCTTTTGTTATAAATTTGTTGACTTTGTTAATTATTGGTTTTAGTTTAGCCACTGAAGCAGGTTGTTACTCAAGAGCTTAAGTAATCTGAACACCCAAATCCTGTTAGTAGTAAGAAGGTGACCATCTTTTTTACTCACCCATTACTTTTCTGCAGCTCCTGGGTGTAAATGCAGAGGTTTTTATGGCTTACTGACAAACTACAAATTCTTTATTGTTTCTGTGCTTTTCACACATACTTAAAAGTGACTAAGAATACATAGAAGTACTTAGAAAATTGTAACTTTAGGGTGGTTGGCTGAACCAAAATCTCTTGCTGCCTTATTTATTTTTCCTAACACCTTTCACATCCCTCAAGGCATGTTATGACTTTGAAAACAGGATTATACATGTGCATTGACTACTCAAGTGCTTGAAAAACTACAGTGTGCTAGACATGTTACAATGTATTTGGAAGAAAGGAATTGGGAAAAAGTACTTAGGAAACTAAACTGGTAGGACAAGATAAACAGGCAAAATGTAATTCTGTGTAGGGAGAGTTTGTTCCAAAGAGTTGAGAGTAGGTGGTGGGCTTCATAGCTCTACCCTAGATTTGAATGAAAGGTGTAATATGCAGTCTCCTCGAAGGTAATCATACCTGTCAGCTTCACTGATATGTTTTAGGTATCACTGTGAATTACTTAAGGTTTTCAGATTAAGGACTAATTACAAACAAAATTCAGTGAGGATATCTGTGTTAAGTATAGATGTGTATGTATGTATGTATTTAATGTCTTGGATGTTGGAGCGATTTTTTTACACTTCTGAGATTTTTCTCACACTTTTTGTTTTGCATGATGCAAGATACAGTGTGCATCGATCATGTGGCAGTTACATGGTGTTTTGCTGGTGTTAGAAATCTGAGTCAGATTCAGGGGACTATGGGAAAGAGTTTCCTTAATTTTGGACAGTTTTCTGTTCCTTGTGGCAGACTGATTCAGGTTGGATCTCTTGCTTTCACTGTGGGTTAGTATAGTACCCTCCTAATTTTTGTGAAGATTACCAGTGTTTTGCTGAATGGGTGGGAGACTTTCACAGTCTCTTTTGTTGGAAGGAAAGGGGAGGAAGTCTTAGATTTCTGCAGTTTCAGTGCACTAAACTGGCTCAGCTCAGGACCAGGCTGGTTCCGGGGTCAAGAAAAAAAAGAAGTATGGAGTGTGTGCCAGAAGAATGGAGAGAAGGTGACTCTCCAGCACTTGAAAGTTAGATTTACTTGCTTTGCTTCATGGCCACAGTTAGAATAATTTAAAAATAAGCAGTAATTGACTATTTGAGGCTCACGTCCTTGAACGAAGCAACTTGATGGTTGCCACTGGGTCTGCCAAAGCTTTGTGGTGATGCCTTGTGCTCTTGTGTCCAGAAGTCCCATTCTGGACCTAATAAATGTTTAAAAGAAATTGATATGTTTCCATTATTTTCTTCTAGTTTTATAGAACAGAGTTTTGTCAAGATGCTTTGTTTGACTTCTCAAACCAGATGTATTCAGAAGGATGATGACTGACTGATACCTATAGGATTTTTCTTCTACGGTCCTATTTGTGAGAAGTAACGGCGTTATTGCAAAAGGACTTACTTTAATTTGGCATGTTTTGGCAGCCTTCTGAAAAGCACTGTTTTGGTAGACGTTCATAGTAGGCTACTANTTTTTGGTAAAGAAAATGTGCTGTGGCCCTCTTGGTACTGTCTTTGTACACGGGTAGTTGCTTTTGCACATGGAAATGAAAAATTGGAGAAGTCACTAAAATGATACTGATCTGCTGTGAGCATTTGATTGCTTCTCTGTGTATAACAGCAATAGGCAAACACAGAATCTTTTAATTAAACTCATTTAACATATTAAAAGAAAATTAATAGATAAATTTACTAGAATTTAAGTTCCTTAAAACTGTTTGGAAAGCTTACTTTTTTCTTTGCTTTTCCTAAATAATCTTAACAATCTAAACATCATGCAGACTGTTACTTGACACAAATTTGTTGTCATATTCCAGATCTGCCTTGGATTTTGGCAGAATTCATTTTATAAAATCTCTTCCTCCTTATTTCTCTTTCTTTTTAAATGCCACCACATCAAATGTTGTCCAAAATCTGACTCACTGATGAAGCAAGTCTTCAAAAAAGGCAGATGGAGAAAGCAAATGTTGTTAAAATTTTTGTCTGAAGCATTGTGGCTGTGCTAATAGTCACTTTTTAATCATAATTGGTGTATGGGATTTGGTTGGGTTTACATTTTTTGTTTTTCTTAGGTGTACAAAGCTATTGTTTTGGCTATATGAAAAACAGTATGCTCTCAGGCAGTTTCTCAGTTAAGTAATATAAAGTGAGAGATTCTGCAGAAGAGTAGATTAAATTTCTTTTTCAAAGAGATTATCTACTATAATTTTTCCTTTTTTTAAAATGTTTTTAAATTTTTTTTTAAACTGCAAACCTGTATAGTTTACTAAAATTTGTGGGTATCTTATGAACAGATATAAAAATTTTTAAATAAAGCGCCTCGTAGATGTACACAGTGTAGTTTCTATTAAATTTACGATACAGTAGGGAAAAATGTGTTTTTAAGTGTGTGAGTATGGGAAACTGGTAAGGCTTTTGTTCCTGTTGCAATTTGTTTATTAGGTTTTCTAAACTCTGTACATATCTGTCTTTTTCTATTGATTTTTAAAGGAAAGGCAGTAGGATTTTTCTTTTATCCATTCAGATGGTGTTTTCAATCAGGAATATTTCTGAACTGTGATGTCCTTTTCAATTATAAAATAGTATTTGCCTTTTATAGCTGAGTATTAAATAGATTTTAAAATAGGATCAGCATGACTGAAATAAGATCTTTTTGTCAAGATTAATGTGTGTACGTACAGAAATACTGCATTTCTGAGTATGGCAAATAATACGTCAAATCTGAGCCACAAAATAGGAATGTAGATGGATCCTTGCGGTGCATGTATTTTACTGCTACTTTACCAGTGATTTTTCTTTCATGTAGATTGACATAAAGACAAATATGTACTTTCCTTTAGATATTAAACCCACTATCTCACCTATGAGGGATTGTAAAATTATATCCATTTTAAAGAGAATACATCGATCTACAAAAAATTGCATCTTCAAGACAAGGTCTTTCTTATTTCTTTCTTCCTAAGTGTATTCAGAAAGAAAGAGAAAGCTGCAGGATTTAAGTGAATCTCAAGATTGCATCAAATACTGCGAGTCCTGTAATGTTCCTATAAAGTTATGTGGTATATTGACATCTTTTTCACACTTTTCTTCCAGCAGAGAGTAAAGAGGCATTTGTTTTGTATCTGTTCAATCAACAAGTTCTTTTTTTTTCTTTTTTTTTTTTTTCAAGACCTACATCAAAGGATCTTACCACAAATTTAGAAGGATGTAAGGGTTTCTATGGTACCATAAACAGTATAACAATCTGTTGTAGAAGCGGCTTCCAAAACTAGGGTCTTTGTGGCAGAGAGAAATGTTTAATCTGCGGATACAGGTGGTAGTTCTTAATGGCAATTAGTAAAAAAGAGTTTAGATTAAATATTAATTAAAATCCCACCCAAGCTTTGAAAAAACATGTACTGACTTCCACCTATTCATGTTTTGTTTGTTTTTCGTTTGTTTTTTTTTAATCAGGTCTCTCAAACCATCATTAACTTTCTGCCTAGCCTGTATTTTCAGTAGAGTTTTACATCTTAATACTCGAAACTTTCCTCCTTCTGGGTGATTGCCTAAGACTTACGTATCTTTCTACAGGACTTTGGTGTTCATCTTATTGGGTCTGAAAGCAGAAATACACAGAGTATTTTTCCAAGTATACCTTTAATCTAGAAACAGCTTTATAACTGAAATGAAAAAGTGTGTTTGCAGCACAGCCATCGTTGCCTTGTTAACGTGGTTCCCTCTGTCCACCACCTCTGCAGTTGTTGTCTTTCTGTCACTCCGTTAAGTACCACTTGGTTATCAGTTGAAAAAGCACTGAAGATGGAGTGAATGCAGTCCTGACTTTGTGTCTTCTTTGAGCTTAGATGAAGGATGAGGACAGCTGTTCATTTTTACAGCTGCTCACAATGGTGGAGCTCTTACCATTCCCATCCATTACAAAATTTGTGTCTGGGGCGTAGAAGGGGAACTAAGCACATGTATATTGACCTTAAAACATGAAAAAGAGCGCCTTCTGTTTAAAGTTTACAATGGCAAGTGTTAGATGAGCCATGTTTATTTACTGTAATACCTATTTGGTTGGGAGTTTGGATGATGAAATTGTGTCAGGGAGGTTTAAGTTGGATATTAGAAAAAGGTTCTTCCCCCAGAGGGTGGTTGGGCACTGGAACAGCTTCTCCAGGCAAGTGGTCGCAGCACCAAACCTGACAGAATTCAAGAAGTGTTTGGATGACACTCTCAGGCACAGGGTGTGACTCTTAGGGATGGTCCTGTGCAGGGCCAGGAGCTGGACTTAATGATCCTTGTGTGTCCCTTCCAATTCAGCATATTCTGTGATACTCACTCATGCAGGGGCCTTGCTGCCCCAGGGTAAGAGAAAGCAGTAGCTTGTGAGGCTTTATTCCCCTCAGAGCTTGGGGTTCAGTTGAATTCTGGTCTTTGAATAACCCATGAGCTGTGCAGCCCTTGGACATCAAACTACATTACTTTCTGAGCTGAAAACATTTTCACCAGTGCTATTCAAGTCTTTGTTTCCAGGATAATTTTTGAAAAAAAGGATACCAGCTGATTTAGTGAAATTATAACTCCATTTCCATTAACTTTGTGAGAATGAATTGTTCATTTTATTGATGCCTAGTTACTTATGTTCCAGAGAAATGGAGTTAGAAAATGCCCATCAATGTTCTGGAGCTCTGTAGATGGGAACAGCGTTTTTTTCTTGTTAAAATTGCCTTAACTTCCAAGGAAGTCATGTTCCACTCTGACTCCGTTTGGTGCGTGTGTCTGCCTACAGGTTTACATGAACACTACATTAAACAAACTACGATACAATGTATAAATTTAACTCAGTTATGTTTATCTTTATGCTGCATAAGTCTGTTATAAGACCGTGTTAATTTTATCTGTATTGAGTCCTTATTGATGTCCACATGTTACCAAAGTAGGATGGACAGTGTATTGCAGTGCATTAGTTTGGTTACCTCTGAGCTTCTGGAAAGCATGGCAAGTGTAGTGTTCTGCTGGACAATGAAATTCTGTTGAAGTATCTTCAAAAGAAAATGGTTTCAAAATTAATACTTGAGGAGGGGATAGGGGGCCTTGATAAGTTGTGGGTTCTAGGGTTTTTTCCCCTCACCCCCACCCCACTCCCAGAATACTCCTTTTAATTTTCTTTTTTTTTTTTTTTGTGGTGGTGGTTGTTTTTTCCCCAGTTGTAAGTTATAACTTGTATGTTCTTGGCAGTTACAGTCATATCTAAATGTTCCAATTTTGTAAATTTTTTTCATTTTTCTGTTATGACAGACTTTGATTTTCTCTTTCTGTATGTGTAAGAATGCTTTCATTCTGGGTTGAAAACTTCCTAAGCCACTTTGAATAATTTCCACCATGTTGGGTTACTGCACTTTTTTTTTAAAGAAAAACAAAACAAACTATCCTAAACTAACCCTCATGAGTTTGAGATCATAATACTTGACATTGAAATCTTCATGCATATAATTAAAGTTTTGAAGTTCTAAGGAAAAAGTAGTTTTCATGTTTCTTTTATTTGGATATTTCATAGACATCAATTTTATTTCTCCCCCCACTTCTGTCCTGCACTTTGCTAAACTCTGAAGATCCCTATTAATGTTCAGCCTTATTCTCCTCCGTTCCTAACATTTTTGAAAGCTCCTGCTTTTTTGAATTGGGAATTCAGTATCAGTTTGCCAACTTCTCTTAGCATGGTAGACTGGGGAGAGATAATGGCAAGGGAGGAGATGCTTTGCCTATGGCTTGGAAGATTTCTTGCCATTAGCTGCGCTGCCTTCTTTTTCCTTGTCTAAGGTAGGGCGGGCTTTGATGGATCTTTTAATATGAGTATCATCTTCCAACACAGAGCATGGGAACGGATTAGCCTGGAGCGTCTGAGAGTCATTCTCTAAGAGAGTATTCTAAGGAGGACATCACTGAAAATTCCACTTCATATCTGCTTTCCTTGTGTTTTGCCAGCACTGTTCTGTGTATGTATGGGTAGCTTTGAAATAACTTTCTGCTGTTGGATGCTAAAATAACTAAGGTCTAGTTATTCTTTGTCTTTGATTTCCTAGTCTTTGATTGATTTGCTCTTCATCCTATCCTTTCAGGTGGCACGCAGCTTGCTTATATGAAGAACAACTAGAGAGATATTTAAGTGAATTTGGGGGTTTCCCTGAGTTCAGAGGACTTTCTTTCAGTATTTTGGTGTATATAGTCCTGAAATAGGTTCTTAGTAATTAACTACAAAAACAATGAGAGGATAGTGGTTGCACGTGTTCAGTTGAAAGTCATGCTGAAATACGAAGTTCTCAGGCTAAACAAATTCAAAAGTGAAAAGATACTGCTGGGATAGACCTTGAGGCAAAGATTAACCTTTAATACAGTTTAATGGCATCTAAAGGTAGAAGGTAGCAGATAGTGATGGTGGTACTGGAATTTTTCAGAAAAAAAATGGCTTTGATGTATTTTTTCTTAACTATTCACTGTTGTCCTAAAACGTCTTTATTTTTGCCAGTAAAGTACCAACTCGGCACTTAAAAATAAATTGTGTGTGATTAAATAATTCTTAACAAAGATTGTTATGGATTGCTGCTCTTGTGGGTAGTTATTTCTTGGTTGAGCAGAAATTGTCAGTGACTTTTGAGCTGCAGTAATTAATTAGTACCCTTGACCTAAACAGCTATTTTAAAGGTAGGCCTAATGATAATCTTCCCTTTGGTCATTTCAGTTTATTGATGGAGAATGTTGCAGAACCTAGTGAAGTCTCCCAAGTCTTCTGCATAGACATGATGGTAGTGTTTGCACTGAAAGGGTAAAACACATGAGAGAAGGAAAAATGCAGTACAAACAGAAGAGGATCCTGGTATTATAAAATAAATCTAAAGAGACCATGTCTAGAGAGATCTGCAGAGTGAATATATATAGAGCACGGAAAGACAGAGGAAAAAAAAATCCCTTAAAGACAATGAAAGGCACCATCTCTGGCACATCCTTGAGTTGTTGGGAGCTGTGGGGAGGCTGCAGCCAACTGGGTGCAGGGTGAGGGGCAGAGGTGAGGGTGGCCACTCCTCCTCACCTGAGAAGTTCCCTTTAGACAGGCAGGGTCTCAGGCAGCCTGAATGCCTGTGCTTTTGCAAACCTTGTTGTGCAGAGGTGGTGCTTATTATACATAGTGATGATGAACTTCTTGACTTGTATTTAAGGGCCAAAGCCTGAAAATTGCTAATGCAATTTCTCCTTCAGCTCCCTGAAGTTCAAACATTTCCTGTAGACTGGTGTTACTCTGTGGCTCATGTGTTGCTCAGGGGACTGCTTGTGTCCTAGGTACCATCTAGCAATTTATGTGACTTGGGTTCGGTTTGTTCCCAAAAGGAGATTCCAGAGGTGAATTGCTAGTTGAAATTAGGCCCATGCTCTCCTTCTGTATGCTCATCTGCAGTTCTTTGGGGGCATTATTTGGTTCTGTTGTTTTGTTTAGGTCCAAGTTGTTCAATATAATCTCTTTCCCCTTTCAAGCCTGGCTGAAAGCACGTTTTGTTAATACTACTGAAGTGTTTTACTATAGCAGTGGCAGTGATTACAAGACTACTATGTTTTGGCTAACAAATGCAATAAATGTGATGAAAATCCCCCTGTGTTTTACATCTCACTGCATAACATGTTTATATAACATGTTAAACACTTCTGTCTGAAGAACAGCTTTCCACAAAGGTAAAATGTATTTTCCACACCACTTTTTAGAATTACTGTGGGAAACAGTAATTCCTGCTCACTTCTTACTCCTCACATGTGTAAGTCTGCATTTCCCAGTGATTTAAAAGTACTCCTTTCCTTATTTTCCCGCCACCCTTTGAAGTATAATTTTTCAGCGAGTCTTTGAGTTTTATGAGGCGAGAGGCTGGTATCTGGAGGGCACTGTTTTCCCAGCACTGGGGACCTGGCGGAGGTGCCGGGCGGGAGCAGCCTGGTCCCCGCCAGAGCACACCGTTGCGCTAGCACTAATTTGGCTTTTTGTATTCTGGTCCTGTCTGTTTGTGGTATTTAATGCTCTAACATCTCTCTGGTTGGGTGAACCCATATGTCATTCAAATGGGAACCTGTGCCTTGCCATTGGCCTGACAGCCGCTCAGCCATGGAGCACAATGATAAAATTATGAAAACTGTGTCTCTGCTCATTGGACCAGTGGAATTTACAAGCATTTCTCCTCTGTGTGCCTAAACGCCTTGTTGCCGTGCCTTGGCTCACACGGCAGTGTTTTCTGGATTATAAGCCCTGTCAATAGTGTGAAAGCTGACTGGTGCCTTGTTGTTTTCCCCTGCCCTATTGGGTTTCCCCCTCTCTTCCTTTATTTGTAGGCCTGTGTTCTTCACAGACAAAATCAAAAGTCAGCTGCTTGCTATGATCGCTACAAAAATAAATATTCTATCTTTAAAAGGAGAGATCTTTACAATAAGGAACATTTTGCTGCCGTTTGGTTCTGTCACTGTATTTATCAGTTGATACAAGAAAGATTATTTATCTGCAGATTGTGTTTACTTCAGCATTATTTATAAAGCAATACTGTGTGCTGGTAGTCATGTCTGTAAAGCCATGTTTTTCTTCATGTCTCCCTTTTTGTGGTATGGTGCACATTACAGATACATAAATGTTATTTGACATAAGGGAATAAAACTATTTTCAGCTCATGAAATAATCCTGTTAGTATAAACTTGAAATGCTTTCTTTCAAAATCACCACTGTTGAACAGATAGCACATTTCCACTTTAGTGTCGCTTGCCTTTTGCATGTGGTTGAAATGTCATGGTAATAATCAATTATTCTTACAAAAGTTAGTGAAATACACTTGCTCATACTTGGTAGAGAGACCAAAACTTGCAATCCTAGTGTAGTAATAAGGTATAATTTTGCTGAAACTGCCTTGACTTCCATTTTTTTTTTTTGTATCTTACTTGCTTTGTGTACCTTGTAGATCTAAGACAAATTTCTCAGTAATTAAAATTATAAAGGTTATCCTACACCCTTATCTTATGAGAGAATTTATTGTACTGTGTGCACATGAAGGATGAATTTGCTGTTCAAGAAATAGTATTGAATGTCTATTGCAGTATATACTGAAATATCAGAGAAAAAGACATTGCTAGGCTAATCGTTGCTTCTTTCTTTGATAGTGAATTTGATAATGACTCTGTAATTTTTTGCCTTTTTTACTGACTGAAGAAGCTTAATATTAGGTAAAATGTTAGGAAGGTGTATTTAGTGTAGTAGAAACTGCATTTGGATTTATGTTCAATTTTTTCATAGAAGTACTGTAGTCTATTCTTATTTTATTGGAACTCTTTTGCTTTTGACAAAAGCAGAAAAAGATAGCTGAGAATGGCAGCAGGAAAAATTTGTTTCTGATTAATTTACCAATTAATCACAAATTTCTTGTATCATATCTTGGATGGTACCTTTCTTGACTATGACCATCAGAAAAAAAGATTGGGCTTTTTGCTTTCCTCTTTGGGCTTGCTGGTAACATGAAAATTTTAAAACTGAAATCATATTTTCTATTTGCCAGCAAAATTATGTGCTGCTTTGTGAAATATATAAAAAACGATATTCCATGCCCCAAGGATATTGCAGCTCATGTGTTCATCCCTGGTTATGCTAGTAGGTGTTGGTCCTCTTAAGCTCAGTGGCACTACTCTTATGAGTAAAATGTAAAATTGCGTAGTAGTTTGTAGAGTTGGAAATAAATAAGGATGTGGGTAGGAAAGACATATAGAAAAGGCCAAAGGTTTTGCTGAATTTAAAGGGGTTTTTTGGTAACGTATGCATTTCAGCTGGGGCTGACTTCATGGTTTTATTTATAATATCAAATTTTATAAATTAGCAGACCTTCATAGCACATACTTTGAATTTGGGTATTTCATGAATCGAGCTGTAACATGCTTTGTAGGGCTCTGCAAAGCACTGCGCTACATTGTGTGTCTGCTGTGTTCATGTGCTGAATTTCTTTCCTGCTCTTTTTGCATTACTGCACTTGAGAGAATTTTCACTAGTTGGAACAGAAGCTGAAAGGGATCTTTAGGAAAGCACAGTCAAGCAGACATAATAAATTTTGAAAGGCATAAAAACCTACCTCCCAATTGAGGGAGGTAAAGATTTACAATACATTATAGAAATACTTTTGTTCTGAGAGAGCAAAAATCTTCCGACTTGGCAAAGCTTTCCTTACTGCAAAGCAATGGAAAAGCCACTTGCAGTTTAACAAGTTGCTTTCTTTTTGACTTGAAGATGAAATAATATTATTTTCAGATCAGTTACAGGCAGCAAAATAGAAGATGCAATGCTTTTAAAGATATGCTTGTCTAGGTTTTTGTCTCTGATGCACAGAGTGGTTACATTGGATGCTAATTATTTGATTATATGCCTTTTCTTCTGGAGAGATGTTGAGACACCCTGCACTGAAGCAGCTTGTTTTTCCTCAAGGGAGGAAGTCCTCAGTGGAGTGCTGCCCAGAAAGGAGAACAAACATTAGTGAACCAAACTAACATTTAGTTAAAGTTAGCATATATTAGTGTATGCCTTATCATGTGAGGTAATAAAATTAGCTGGTTTTAAGGGTCCTCAGTTGACAGCTTCTCTTAAAAGAAAAAGCAAAACAGCCCAAACTCCACTATTTTAAAAAATATTTTCTAAACACTCCCAAATATTAGGCTAAACAAAATATATATCTTCAAGTTTGAAGATAGCTTCTTCTCTTAGATTGATAATTTAATGACATTTTCAACAGCTCTGATATGTGGTGAGAATTGGATTATAAAGATTTGTAGGTAGTTTTTAACAATACAGACCATTAATTTATTTTACCTTTCTAACATTCCTGTTACTTTGAAATGTTTCTTTTTAAAGAACTGTTATATGTTATCATAAAGTATTCTGCTCTCACTTGAAAGGGTATTTATTACTGCCTCTCTTCTCAGTGAAATGTGATGACGTCATCTTTTGTACTCTATTTTAAATGTAGTAAAAGGGATGCTTTTGCAAGCACGTTGCTGTTTGTGAGGAGAGGAAGAAAACAGGTGGACATTGGAAGTGTTTTGTAATGGGATCTTACCCATAAGAAACTTCCCTTTCTGTAGTTTAGTATCAAAATTTACTTGTCTAAGTGAAAATCACTAATTTCACCTTTTTAATCCCCACATAAGACTTTCAATGCTCTTCTCTCCTATTCTTATTTTCTCTTCTATTTTTATAGACCTTTGAAGGTATTTGTGGCTACTGTATTTGTGTGGGTTGTTTGACTGTTCTTACTGTTTTACATGTTGATGTTAGTTTTGAATCACAAATGTTTTATAGCTTCCTTAGCTTACTACATTTCTTCAAACACTGTGATCTTGGTGAGTAAATAGTAGCACATGCCATAGTTCTTTATCTATTTTCTGTAAAATAAAGAAAAAAAGTCTCTATTTTTAAACTAAGAGGATCTAGTTCAGTTTTGCCTCTTGACATGAAAGAAAAGCTGAGTTTGAAGCACAAGGACTAGATTGAAAGAGCACATATTATTTAATGTTTTATTAATATATTTATTGTGTATTGGCAGTGCTTCTATTCCTCTCCCTTTCCTCTTCTCTGCTCAACCCCCACCCCTCAATTTCTATGCTGAACATTTAAACCAGAGGTCAGTTTGGCTCCATGTGTAGTTTAAAATATGCCTCAACAGAACTGCTAAATGGAACAACAGCATCAGCATAAAATGCAGAGACCATATTAGGGCTGAGAGCATGGAAGTGCACATAGGTTATCAATAAATACTCAAATCAAAGTGAGCTTACTCTATAGATGTATTTTTTCATAGTGAACTAACAGTATTTTTTAGCTCCAGTCCTCTTCTCATCACAGAGTAATAATCCCAGTTCGTGCTGTTCGTGTTTTCTCCTTTTCTTTCTTCTAACTCCCATAGCACAGCTTTTTCAATCCAGCATTCACTGCACATGTTCCAGTCATGAGGTTACAAAGCTGACATTGCAGTCTCAGCAGAGGTTATCTCTTTAAAATTCCCTAAAATTCCCCTTTGGCACATCCAGTTTGGCAGCTGGGTTTCTGTAGGAAACTGATGGAGCCACCCCCTCCCCTTATGTCCTTTATAAAAATAGAAATCTATTAAACCTCTGGCCAGAAGGGCAGATGGGCAAATACTCCCTCCAAAGCAGACAGTGCTGCTTCCTAAGCTTTTCTCCCTAGTTTTATACTCTCAAAAAAAACCCAGATTTATATACTTCAGAGCTAATTAAATAGTGAAAATACCTGCTTTTAAAACTGAAATGTCTGTTCTTCAGGACTTGTGAACTCTGTGCTCTGGAGGGTATATACCAGCTGCTGAGAAATATTGACCTGTTGTTGGAAGTATTTTAAATAGTTATGCAACTGCAAAATCAGAAGCTTAGTTTAATCTTAGAAGCTCATATCTGAAAAATAACATAGCCAGTAAAGTACAACTGGTACTCAGAGAAAGATTTCCTGAACCAAATGGGAGGCTTAAATATCTACCAACATATATAAGTGATCATTGCCCTAATAATATTCAAGAACTAATCTAAACGGGCATTACCCACTTACTTTCATGCAAAGAATGTCCCTGAAATGCATTAAATACTTGTTTCTGCTTCCTGCAAGGAAGTGAGAGAGAATTGTATGTGCGTTCCCCTCCCCTCATCACTGCTTTCCCTTGAATGTCATTCTAGGTGAGAACTTGCAGTGCTTTTCTGCTTATAGTGCGTTTAATTTTGTGGCAGAATTTGAGTGTCTTGAGTTTGAGAAGACCTGAAAAGCCAGTGTCCTCCCTGAAAGTCAGGGAGAGAGGCTTCTTTCGTAGCTTCACTTTGGACTGCTGCTTCTGTATGGTGCCTCTCTCTTAAAACGTCTCTGCATGTTCTTCTGGAGAGCTGGAAGTTGCTACTTTGCATATGGGGTGCTCTTGTGGAAAATGAGAATTGTGGATTTGGATTTGCAGGATGAGGGGACCCCAGGAAGACCAAACCCAAAGACTCTGCAGTTCAACAGCAGCCAAAGCAGTCCAAGCTGGTACCTGCAGTGCCACTTGCCTCTTGTCACCTCTGGGTTCATCTGACCATGTTGAGTTGTTTCTGTGTGCTAAACCAGCAGAAGGCTGCCATTACCTTTCTCTATTTTAGTGTGGTGGAACAGCTCAGTAGAGGGTCAGACCAGCTACAGGGAACTTGGTTGAAGAGAGGAGCCAGCAGTGGGACTTCTGTGGTAGCAGAGAGATTGGCGTGCAGCTGTACAGCGGCTGTCTTGATGCTGTAGCCTTTGGAACATTATATGAAAGATGAACAATCCCCACGGTGTCTGCTTTTGTGGTGCCTGCTGTCAGGGGACCTCTTCTTTCCCCAGGTCCTCAGTGTACAGAGGTGGGCACTGGGCAGTCGAGGCAGGAACCTGCACAGTGGATTAGATGAGGAGCTTGGGAGCATTTCTGTGTGGAGTGTTTCCTCTAGATCAACTTTGAATGGCTCCCTCCTGAGATGATGTGCTTTGTCTATCCCCTTTGGTAGAGCTGAGCACTATGCTGGCCCCTCCAGAGAACTGCAGCAGTAACTGCTGTTCTGACTCACTCTGCCTGGTGCTTGTGATCACATTAGGACGAGACCCCTAAACTGGCTCATCTCGTCTCATCTCTTTCTTGATGGTCAACAGTGACTATATGCACCTGGCAATTGATGCTAAATCCCCTATGAGTTGTACAGAGCCTTGCATTTTCTCACTGTAAGTTGCCATGTCTTGGTTTTATTGAGGAAAATAGTTGCTAGCCTATTTTAACCGTATATAAGTCCGCCTGAAACCCTTTTTCTTTGCACAGTTTTTTAATGTAAAGAAGTATCTACTTTCTTGCTCACTGTTTTTTAACATTCCTGATTTCCTCATCTCTTATTTATTAAGAACTTGCTATGTGTTTGTTGTGGGAAACCACTTTGTCCTTATTTTTCTCTGTTTGCTGGGACACCCTCCTTCCGCAAAAAAACCAGCACCAATTGTTCTAATAAACTGTACAATGAAGGATACTGCAAGTTTGTCACCAGTCTTTGTGAAACGGTGTAATGCAGCAGGGGAGCACCTGTAACCTATTTCAGTGCAAAGTTATATAGGTTAATAGGGATTTCCCTTCTCCACTCCATGTGCAGAGAAATTGAGAAAGATTGCTTCTTAAAAGTATCTTGTAAGGAGAAGAGAGAACGCAGAGGACTGAATATTCATGGACTATGTGTGAGGAGTTGCAGTTGACTTGGGGCTGAAGTGAGGAAGATGTAGGGTCCTCACTTGTGTGCTGCAGACATCCTGAATCACCTTTCCAAACAAGCTGAAGACTGGGCCTCTTTTATGCTTACCTGGGACACATTTACTTGATTTCCTGCTAATCTCGTGCCAAAATGTTCTGCACCAGATGGGTCCCACCATTCTTTACAGTGTGGATGTCATGGAGTAAAAAAACCTCTAAGCTGATTGGTTTCTTTGTTTTTAGCTGAAAGATAGCCCTGTGATGTAGCTGTTTCATCAAAAGACACTCCTCAAGACTGGATAGTTTGGAGGTATTGAATGTTCCTGATGGATCCTTTAAAGTGTTTCAAAGTGAATAATTAGGGCTCTTGAGCATAAAACTACAATTATATACTTCTCTGTTAATTTTGTGTACAGATATTACTTTGGTCTGGACATAAACGGAAAGGAAGCATTTTATTCTGAGTGTAAAAATGTGTTTTGTGAATGCTTAAACAAAATAGGTGTTCAGATAATAGCTCAAAACAATTCATCTTGGGGGGAGAGGGGTTTGAGCTTTCAGGAAAGGGGAATAGCATGTATGGATATACTGGAGATGCTTTCAGAGAATAGTAGGTAATATAAAGGTTAACTGATGGAGCACAATATTTGAGTTTAGTTGCAATGTGAATAAAAAAAAATTAGTAGTTTGGCAAAATGAATGAATGTACTTGATGGTTGATTCTTTGTAAGTTTTTAAGGGGGCTATTTTCAATTATGCAAAATAGATAATTTTTGGTAAATGGTGTTATAACTTTAAAGGTTCTAGTTTTTATTTCTGTTCCATTTTGAGTATAATGTTACATGAATTGGATTAACTGTATTCAGATACTTACATAAAGCAGATGTTTCTAAAACTTACTTGTGGTAACTGATATAAGGAATAATTTACAATAATCATCTTATTTTGAGTATAGTAAAACTGTAATTATTTAAGAAATTATGATGTGCTATATGGTTTCAGCTGTGAATTTTAAGATTGGTGTCTTTGATGTTTCTGTCAGGGTTCTTTTGATGTCTTCCAGTGCTAAGTAATAGGTCAAATTAAATAACAGAAATGGAGTAAATCAAACGTGTTAACTCTGTGACTACAAGGAGGGGTTTGAAAGTTTTCTTTTAAAAATACTTGCAGCAGTATTTGAAATCATAGCTGTTATGTAAGTACTCTTATTTAAGATGCTGACTTGTTTTTTTGAGAAGGGGGGAAAAAAAAGCTGGCACAGAAAAGATTTAACTGTTCCCCTTTTTTGTGTGTTTTGTTTAGTTGGTTTTATTGGTGATGCTCTTCAGTCAAATTCATCTGAAGAAAAAGGGGTTTTGATAGGAGTTGCTCTGTATTTCTTGTTTTTCTAAGCCAGCATAAGTACCTCAGAAGGAATGTTGAGGAACGGTGCCATAGGACTGGGATCCTGATCTTAGGCAGTTAATTCTGTGCTGTAAGATGAAAAATTGTGCTGGATGGGTAGAGAAGTAATCAAATTTTCTTATCAAGTTTGTTCATCCAGTCATTCTGTTTGCTTCAGGATTCCTTGCTGAGGGGAATTTTTAGTGTCCAGATGAAAAGTATGATTTTGATCCCACTGTAGTAGAAGAAACCAGCGGAATTTAGGCTGTAAAAATGACTAGATTTGTCATAGAAATTGCTGAACCTAAATGATAGCTGTGGGAGGTCATGCCTTTTTCTTTGTATTAACCTCCTATGCTGTGGACACTATTTGAGGATTGAAATCCGTAATGAGAACACAAAGAACTTTAATCTCTTCTTTCATTGCATGCTCATGGCAAGTTTTTCCAGATTAGATGTGTGATATCCCTTTAAAAAGTGAGGGACTGGAACTGAAGGTGACTTGCTGTGTGTAACAGCAACATTACTGGTCTGCTGTTTCAGCGGCGGGCCAGCAGGCAAAGCTATGGGCATTAACTTGAAAGTGGTGACCTCGTCGAAGGTGTCTGGGTCACAACCAGACCAGACCTGTTAAAGACCAAACTTTGTACTAAGAAACTACTAAACTGCAGCATCACCAGAGTGGAGCAGAAGCACCTCCCTTGACCTGTCAGCAATGCTTTGTCTAGTGCAGCCCAGGATACCATTAACTCCCTGTGTGGGAAGGGCACATTGCTGACTAATGTTCAACTTGGTGTCCACCGCAACCTCCAGGTCTTTTTTTGGTCAAGCTGCTTTCCAGCTGGTGTGGCGCCCACCATATATTGGTGGCTGGGGTTGTTCGTCCCCAGCTGCAGCACAGGAATAAAGAAAGGAGAAGAAAAGCAGCTGTCAGATAACGAGGGTGTGCACTGTAAAGGTCTGTGGAGCCCTGCAGTCTAGTGGAACTGGACAAGTTTATGTGGAATGAAGAGAAGGACATAGCTTGCTGAAGAGTGCACAGCATCACTCCCTGTGGAAGATCCTTTATATTCTTCTCATGCTATTTTTAAAAGATACAGTGAAGGGCTCTGAACGATCTCAGATGAGTTAGCTCTGAAAGCCATTGAGTTTAGGAATGGTAAAGACAGTATTCATTAAGATTGATATCTTTGAAGGAGAACATGACTGAATTAAAAAGCACCCTTCCCTCTCAAAACAGATTTGAAGAAAGAAGGAAAACTCAAGGGTGTGCAAGATGCCGGGGAAACAATGATAAATGGTGTGTGCACACTCTGCCTTTTCTCACTACTGTGATTAAAGAATAATGTTTTCAGTTGTTCCAGAAGACCATGTGCCAGAAGTAGAGTGAAAGCTATTTTACAGAACGATTTTTCAGTCTCCAGTAGTTAAGTGTTGGGAGTCTGTGTATAAAGGCATAAAAATGGAGGATTACTCATGCAGCTAGATTACCTGTTACTCAGACTCAACCCAGTACCTCTCATTTGTGTTCCCTGCTTTAGAGGGTTTGAGTGGCACTGCAGAACTTGTCAGAAGATACACGTTTCTCTGTATTTTTAACCATGTTTTATTTCAATCACCATTCGAGAAAAGTAGTGGTCAAAATTTTTATAAATTTCCTGGAAAATAAATGGAAAATGGAAGATTTGAGGGTCAAAGAATGTTATGTAGTCCATTCATAGATGCACAAGAAGTTCCCTGTGATAAATTATTTGTTATATGATTAAAAATTGGATTAAATATAGACGTTTGCATTTTTTCTGTAACGGCTGGCATTTCATAGGTGAGTTTCATGCTGCCAGTTTGGTGAGACATGATGCTTCCTACATGATTTTTGCTGAAGCATCAACTGTTGGAGACACCACAGTGATCAGGTTGTGACAGTTCTGATGTTCTTTGTCTTTGGTTGGTTTGTAAAGTGGAAATCTATTACTTATGCAGATTACATGATCACTTTTTAGTTGTTTTTATCACTTAGAAAGAAAGGAGGGCAGAGTATAAGAATCTTATCTGACTCATCATGTAAGTGTGTGTAGATATATATATATAGGCACTATGTTTTCTCTGTATTTGTAATACAATATATCAAAATAAGTCTTCTGAAAACAATTATATTGCAAATTTTAGTCTTCTCTGTAGTGTTGGTCTGAGGGGATGGATATAGTCGTATGGAAATCTCTTACTAGAGATTATGATATTTTCTTCCCTTAATTTGCAGAAAAGACCAAATGTTGCATTAGTTCAAACTGTAATGCACTGTGTGAATCAACACTATTGGGCTCTTGTGTAGGAAAAAAGTCTTCCTTTTGTTTCTAGACTCAGCTGTTTACCTCTCCCTTGAAACTAATTTTAGCTCATCTAAAACCTGCAAATTTTTTAGTTTTGTTTGTTTGTTGTTTTTAGGGGAAGGTGGGAGTGGGAGGTGGTTGTGATATTGGCATAGATTTAGCATTTACAGCAGAGGTAGTTTTCATCAATTTCTGACAAGGGAATCAAAGTGTTCTTTTTCGGAAGAGAGATATTGCTTTTCCGTATAAATGATTGACTATTTTGTGGTAGTAGTCTTTATTTATTTCGCTCTCATCATGAAGAATAGCAAACTTATTCAAAATCTCAGTACATCAAAAATATGTCAATACATAAAACATAAGTACTGTTCCATACTACAGTCTATGCAAAAAGCTATGTTAATAAGATGTGAAGTTTGCACAGCTAAGAAGTCAAAAAACATAAATGATAAGATTCTAGCAGCCACATTAACTGAGCCACATTTCACATCCTCTATATTTTATGAAATGCCTTTGACAACATAAATCAGAAAGAGAAGATGCTTTATATGTGCAACATGGCTCAGTTAATGTTGCTTTTGAAACTTTTAATATCTGTATTTTGTGACTGGAGAGTTTTTTTTAATCATGTAATCTTAGCGGGCTTTTTAACTTCCTTTTTTTTTTTTTTTTTT
>VXAU01000433.1:2532370-2621723 GCA_013399695.1 Formicarius rufipectus | reverse complement strand
TTTTTTTTTGTGTTTGTTTGGGGGTTTTGTGTTGGTTTGTGGTGTTTTGTTTTTTTTTTTGTTTGGTTTGGTTTGTTTTTTTAATGTGTTGTTTAATAAACATTTGTCCATAAGTGGTATCTTGTGATCCCCATCAGTAAAGCAGGATTAATTTGCATGTAGTTATTTGTTATTTATTCAAATTTCCACAGAAATTAGAGTATTCTGCTAAGGCAGTGGTGATGGGTCTCTGCACTGAAGAGGACAGCATGTAAACATACTTGTATTTTAGGTGGTGGTGTTTTTTTGTTTTTTTTTAAACCGTTTGGATTGCGAGGATATGGAGGAAAATTCCAACATCCAACATCCAACTGTGTAAGATCAGAAGAAGAGCTCAGTACCCCTTTTTAAAACAGTGTCTGGAAGCTGATTGTTAGGGAAAATACTTAAGAAAATGGAGCAGTCTTCTAGCTTCTGGCAACCAAGGTGTTACTGCTCTTCAGGTTGCATATGTTTGTTACTTAGCACCTTGCAGACCAAGTCTTCATTGCTTTCTCATGGGACTTGAATATCTGTTGCAAAGAGATTAGAGCATAGGCATGGCCCTATCAGGCCAGATCAGGGGTTCATATAGCCCTTGTATCTTGCCTCCAGATTGGGTGCCTAGAGGAGAGTCAGAATAAAGCAAGCATGTGATACTTCCCCCAGTACTGTCCAAGCCTCCAGCCATTTTCAGGGTGGGGCCTTCCTGAGCCAGATGTGACTCTATATATTTGGTAACCCTCAGAGGAGGTCTCTTGTGTACTTGTCCAATCTTTGCTTGAGCTCACATAAACTTTCAGCTTTCAAAACATCAACTTGGCCAGAAGTTTCAAACATCTGCTGCCTTTGTGACTAGAGAACCTGTCTCTTGTTTTGAAGTTTGCTTCTACAATCAAATGCATCCTAATTGTTGTGTTGGACAAGATACTTTTGTAGCTTTCCATCATATTCCTACTTCCTGGTGTCTTTTCCCTACTCAAAGTTTATAGTTTCTTTTACTGGAAACTGTTCCATACCATTGATGATTCATGTTTCATTTCCCTGAATCTTCTTGTCTGACCCTTCCCAGTGAGTCCCAGAAGTCTGTAGAGAAGGATTTCCTTCTGCAAAAGCTGTGTTGGTGTTTCCTAACTCTGATCTTCGTTCTTACCTGTCATGATTTATCCAGAACAGTCATTGGTCTTTGTAGTCTTAAATTACTGAAATCTCTTGACTTTTTTTTAAGTCACACTTCCAATGCTCATCCATCAAGGCAGCTCCAATTTAGAGGCTGTGTGTGGTCATTAATAATTAAACTTTCTGAATTTGATTAGATCTGTGAAGTGTTACTGTGTGGTTCCAAACTACTACTTACTGTTCATTTGTTACATTTTTCCATGAAAAGTTCCATCAGATTCAGGCGCATTCATCAAGTTCCTCACAAATGAGGACTCCAGCATGGGAACCCCTCAAGATTTTTCCACAGTGCACACTAGAGCAGAAAAATTTATTAAGCTTCTCTGTCATTGCACTGTGATCTCTGTATCTCCTTTAAAACCTCCATCATCTTTTGTCACATCAGATTCTGGCAGACCTCCTACTTCTGATGTGTTTGAAAAAATGAATCATTACTCATTTGATTCCCTTTCCTAGCTGTTTCACCAGTTCTTTCTGGCCTGCCTTATTACATTTGAAGTGTCAGAGTTTACAGCCTTTCCTGTTTTTCCTCATCTGGACCTGGTGTTGGCTTATTGAAGGGGTTGTCTTTTGCTTCTGGAAAGCTGCAATGAGCCATGCTGGCATCCCTTTCGTCTTATCAAGTCTTTCTGAATAGGTGGTGAATATTATTTCAGTGCTTCCATGTGGTTGTTGTTAAGCAGCTTTGATGCTGTCAGTCAGATTTTTTCTCATAGCTGTCTGTTGGAGCTTCCTTTTAACAAGCTTTCTCTTTTTTATGTAGTTACACTTCTTGAAATTAAGCACAACAGTAGTAGATTCTTTGGCTCCTTTGTTCCTGTAGGGATGCTCAATTTAACTGTTTTGGTCAGTGATGTATAGAGGTTCTGCTGCTGTAGAGAGTAGAAGTAGATGATTCCTGCGGCTCTCGACTGAGCCAAAGGCAGTGGCTCCTCATGCAGATTTCCGAACCAGCAGCTCCATGGAACAACCTTTCACAGTTACCTGATACTTTGGTCTCTGCTTTGTAGTCTGCTTTCTCAGTCTGTATGGGAGGAGTTGAAATCTCCCTCTAATCAGTCTTTCAGAGTGTGCCTTTACTGATCTCGCTTGGTGTGCTGCTGTCAGCACTGCTGTAGTCTGACCATGCCTGGTTGTTCCAGCACTCACTCTTCCTAATCTGACCAAGCTCCAGGCCTCTGCTCATTGGTGAGGTAGAGTTTTTATTTTGATTTGTGTCTAAATACTGTAATGTTAGCATATAATGTGACTTCATCAGTAGCTTCTTCCCTATGAATTTGTATCCTAGAATGATGCAAACTCGTGACGCACTTGTCCTTTCTACTGTATTTGTTATATCTGCTGCTAGTGCTTCTGTTTGCAGCTTGATATTCCAGTCCCCCCTCCTTGTATTAAGTCAATGTATTGTTGAGATTTCTTCTTGACACTCCATTTACTCTGCAGTCACTGTGTCTAATTTCATTCTTTGATTCTTCTCAACATCTTCATTTGATGACCCAGAATTTCTGCATCTTCATTTGACATAGCAGTGCCATGCTTGTGAACCACATGTTGTTCTAATCCCCTCTCTTAATTTTAAAATTTCATTTTCTTGATCCTTAGATATCAGCAACCTGGCCCCTATGTTCAGGTGAACTCCAGCCCTCCTGAACAAGTATCTGTTCTAGAAATGCTCTGGTTCCTCATGAATCTTGCCTTTTGATTTTCCCCTATCCTATCAACTGGGCATTCAACTCCTCTTTTTCTTCTTTTTTTTCCCCCCCCAAAGCCCATATTTTGCTGTCAGGGCATCTCTCCTTTGCTTCCTAGTGTTACTGGGAGCCAGATGGACCATGACACAGGTGTCTCCTCAGCACTGCCTAGGAACCAGTCCAGGCCCTGTGACCTTTGCAGCTGACGGGCAAAAAACCATGTGGTGTTCTGTCAGATCCCAGACTCCAGCTGTCTGTTTGCCCGATGATATTTCAACACACTCTTTTTAGTTTGCATTATAAAGGCCTCATTTATGCATCAGTAGGGAGAGGGTATTTGTCAGAAAGGGTTTCTTTGGTCACAGAAATATCTAACTGCCTGTGAAATGATAGTGAAGGAAACAGAAGCGCATGTGAAAGAGAGCAAGTGCAGAAGTGGGGTTACAGCGCTCACCTTAGGAGTTAGCATGGCCAACTTTTGGCAGAAATAATAGGAGCAGATCAAGTTGTGATAATAAAAACAGCCTAAACAGGCATTTAAATTTGACTTTGTATTGTTACTGTTATCTCCCAGCAAATATTACTGTATTGTTGAATTAATAAAGTTAGTAAGCTAACTTTAGGTAGAACTGGTGTGTGTTTACATGTTGAGTAAACAGATTTATCAGTGTATCAGAAAATCAGTGGGAGCAGTTCAGGGATGAAAGCATCTCAGATGTGCTCAGGTATCGGAGATACTTGCTTAGGGCAGGGATGTGCAGAACCAATAGGAGATCTGTTCTAGAATGTCTTGTGCTGCATCGGTCAGTTGTCTGAAATGATACTGAATTCCAGAGTGTGGGGGAAAACATGGGTACCTAAAATCAGGACAATATAGACACAGTATCAGGAGTTTGTTGAAAATGTACTCTTTCAAATATCTCTAGGAAATGTCAGTGTCTGTTGATACAAGACTTACAGAATAAACTGATGCAGAAAATTCCACTGATATTGTAATAGACTTTTGAGTCTAACTTAAATTCTCAATGTGTGTGTGTTTTCAGTACTCGGTGTATTACAGGGTATCTTGTGTTGCATTGGTGTGTTCTTGTTACTTTTTAGAAAAGGTATATTTGTTGGGGAGGAGACTGAGGAGGATTGAAGTTGACAAACCAAGACTTTTGTGTAAGGTTTAAACACACAAACACTAAAAAACCAAGGATTGCAGGCAAAATATTTTTAAAAAAAATTAGTACTCAATTGCTCAAAAAAAAAAAAAAGAGAGACAAAAGGCATTTATTTTTCCATGTCTATTTTAGAGTTGTGCCTTTTTTTCATCTTTTTTTCCAAATTTTGCTTTTGGGTCAGTGCATCAGAATGATTCCATTGTCGATTTGCCTAAGTACTATGCCCATGGAGAGCACATATTTAAAATAACTGCTTTGGTATTTTACAGCCGGGCATTACAGGATCAGATCAGAACATGTATTCCTAACACGCTCTTCCTGATAAGAGTAATTATACAGAGCACTTGCGCTTACTCCTCCTGCTCAGTCCAGAGGATCTAAGAGCTTGCACTAACTGCTGAGTAAAAGAGTGGGACCACTGAGTCAGGGGTACAGCTCAGGATGTCACTTCTGACAAGGCTGCCACACAGGTCTGACATAGCTTGATTTCGTGTCCTTCTGTTTCAACTCACGCTTTTTCTTTGCTTGGCTCTTCCGACAGATCCCACCTCAGTATGGGCAGCAAGGTGTAAGTGGCTACTGCCAGCAGGGCCAGCAGCCGTACTACAACCAGCAGCCGCAGCCTCAGCATCTGCCGCCCCAGGCACAGTATCTGTCGCAGGCCCAGCAGAGGTACCAAGCTCAGCAGGTAAGTGCTGTGCCCCGCTCCTGACAGTCACCCTGGAGCTGGGAGTGTAAAAATAGCCTCTGTGAGGTGAACAAAACCCACCCCTTTACTTTTAGAGGGAACGGTGTTAATTAAGTAACAATAATTAAGTGATAAATTGAGCAAAATCAAATAAACACGGAATCAGACCACATCCCTCTGAAGAGGCTTTAGGGGTATATGCACAAATACATCTGCACATACTTTCAGGCTGTATTTCATATCACCTTTTTTGGATAAAACCAATGTATATACCCCAGAAACTATTAATTCTGCTTTTAAAAAGAAGTAGCAGTTTCTTGATGTAGTGGAGACTGGAGGGTTTTTTTGCTTTTATTTTGTTTTCCCCTCAAAGTTAGATACTGTTGAGAGTTCCTGCATGTACCGTGGTCGCCATTGGTTTGAGTTTTTTTGTTACTTTATTTGAGAGCAGATAAATTCAAGGTGTTTTGGAGCTGCATTGTCAATGGAGTGTCGTAAAATATATTTTAAATGGATACTACAGCTATTAATTTGAGTGTTGTCAGTTTGTACATCCAGTTAGTGAAACTGCATAGTTTGATATCCATTGCTGGTTTTGAATTGTGCTTTATATATTAACCATTAAAATTAATTTAAAGTAATTCTGTGTTTAACTAAGATCAGAGGTGATAGTGTATGGGTCTGGTTCCCAGAGCTTGAAAAACACTCAGGTTTTAGATACTGAACAAAATGGACGTGCATAGCTGATGCAGCTGAACATGAAGGCTCAGTTATATCTGCAGTCTCAGGTCTGTTAATCACAGAGAGGTGATCAGGAAATGGAAGGATGAAACTGAAGCATACTCACCATCCTGGGAAATCTAACAAAAGTGAGTTGCTCAAGTCTGGGTATTAGTGGAAGCATCAGCACTTGCTGCAAATCACTGGGGAATTCTGTCAGGCACGGTTGATTAACATTTTGGGATAATGCTAGTGCAGTGTAGAAATCTTAGCTTGAAATAAAAATAGTGTGTAAAATAAACTAACAAAAGATGCTGTAAGTGGCAGTGATACTAGAGGCTCCCCTCCTTTGACTTTAAAATAAAGCTATGATAATTTCACTGTGTAATTACATGTTAATTTTTCTTCATCTACATTTTAAAATTCCATTGAGAATTAACTTTTTTCATTAAAATGCTGGATGGTTTATGAAATAGAATTCTTAATTGTATCTATGATATTCTTGTAAATGTCACCACATTCCATCTTTTGGATTATATGTAACTGCAACTTTAAAGATTGCAGTTGTGTCTTTAAATTTAATTTTCTTCTTTTTTACTGTGCCATTAAATGCTTGATTTCTCTGTGACTTGAAAATACTGTTCATCAGCATCTTGGTAAAATCTTGGCAGATAAAGTCCTAGTAATACAGCCTATGAGATAGAAGAAACACAGCTGCTCCAATGTCTACATATCACAGTTTGTGAAATTGAAATGGGTTTTTCTACTGCCTTGGACACCTCGTCATTTTAAATACTGTCAGTTGAATGGATTGAATATTTTGGTTAAAAAAAACCCAACATATCAGCTATATGGGACTAAACAATAACAGGGTACTGATGTATCTGTTGATAGGTGTTCCAATTACTCCTTTGCTGTTATAGCTGGTAAAGTGAAAATTTTCACATGGAAGTGAGAGGTATCACAGAAGGATAAAAGCAAAATTAGAGTAAAGGCTTTCATGTATTTTGGACTTAAGAGAACTGGGATGAAGAGAAAGACAGGGACATATTCACAGGTATAGGATACCAGCCTCCATGTAGCCAAAATGACCCTGAGATTTTGGTTAGAGCATGGTGCTGATAACACCAAGGGTTTGATCGTCATATGGACCTTCACTTATGAGCTGGAGTTGGTCTTTGTAGGTCACTTCCAACTCAGAATATTCTCTGATTCTGAGAATATTTTTTAGTGAGTTTGAGGGGACATTGGAAGAGAGTGTAAATCCAGGCTCCAAGGCTGATACAGGCATCTGAAGGTCAGTAGGCATTTTTTCCTGGATCTGCAAGTTGAGATGATGCAATAGGTCCTCACTAGTACAACCTTGCAGTTGGTAACCCATAATGTGAGAATTTCACCTGAATTCTTGGTGGTTCTTCAGTAATGGTCGGCCTTTTAAGTTTTGAATTCTAATCCCAGGTATGCAACTGGGATTAGATGGGATTAATGTACTTCAGGCTTTTCCCTGAAGTATTTGTGTGTAGATGGGACTATTTTGTATACATAATAAGTAGTCCTAAACACTTCGGGGCTTTCTTCTTTCCCTGTCTCCAGATTGGTTCCATTGCTGCTCTTCCCCCTTTCTCAAGCAGAGTTGTGAGGTGAACACTTCTTCTCTAATATTTCTCTCTAAAACTTCACCACTGTGTGCTTTCCCTTTGCTAATCTAGAAGAAAAAAGTGTGACACGAGAAATTGAAGACTGTACCTCTGACACGTCAGCAACAGCGTTCTCTGCTGTTAATGCGTAGCAGAATTACTGTAAAGTGGTAGCCAGTGTCCCAAACAAAAAACTAATACCAGGGTAACAAAACAGTTGGAAGCTTGTGAAAGTCTGCTGCTGACAAAAAAAGCATACATATCACTGCTTGTATGATACTGATTACCTTTCAAAAACAGTTAAAATCAGAATTTCTTTGATGAAAATTTTAGCAAGATAAATAGGAGTAGGTACTCATAAAGTTTTAGGAGCTACCAAATGGGGTAACGTGGGTGAGAACAAAGCCAAACTCATCTCAGGGGCACAGTGGAAGGACAAGGGGCAGTGAGGCAGATTGGGAACAAGGAAGCTGCAATTTTGTAAAAGAAAAAAAAAAATAAATTACAAAGTGCATAAAATTCCAGAAAGCCTGGAATCTTCATCATTGGAGAAATTCAACTAGACAAGGCCCCCAAGCACCCTATTCTTGCTTTGAATGGGATGTTTGACTACATGACCTCTCTCTGAAGATCTCTTTGAACATATGTGATTATGTTGCTGTGACTTAATACTGTCTTTACGTATTCTAAATACAATTTAAAAATACAATACAGAATCATATATTACCTGTTGCACCAGGTGGTGTATCTTTCTTATTTCTGCTCTTAAAAATATCAGCACATCCTGTTTATATAGTCCTGTCAACTAGAAAGCCGAGGTGGCCTCAGTCATACAATCTGTCATCCTTTCTGTCTGTCATCCTTAGTTTTGCTCACTCTTTCCAGCTTGCAAATGAATTTCCTTTATGTTTTCTATATTCTTCATTAACCTTTATTTTTTTTTCTTCCTGTATTGATTTTGTGATGTGTGATTTAACTGGTTTTACTTCAGGATGGTGAAGAGAGATGCCGGATTGGAGAAAGAGGGTTTTTCTAATTTGCCTTCTTTTCCCTACTGTATTTGCTTCATTTCCCTTGTAGATTTGTGTCAATTTACTAGTTTTGGAGATTATAAAGCTTAAAGTAGTGTTTGTTCTGGCTAGATGATGGACTTTTTCTTGCAACCAGTTTCCTTTTATCTAAAACCCTGTAGTGTGATGTTCTGGTAATAATTTCTGATATGAAATTATTTACAGATAATGTTTTATTTTTGCTCCCTTAGAATGTGAGCAAGCTCCTGCAGTCAGGTGTAACTCTGTGTTGTACCTTAGAATTGGTGCTCATCAGGTATTGTGGAAGTGTGAAGCCATTGCTGCTTTTCCTTGACTCACTTGAATTCAATATGCAATCTTGTCTAATAAAAGTAAACAGATAAAACAATTTCTGGGACTGTTCCAGTGACTTGTGACTTTCATTCTTCTAATAAGCGTAGAGGGGAAGGAGGAGAATGGGATTTGTTTGAATGTTTGAACTGTTAAGTTGTTTAGATCTTTGCTAAATTGATTGCATGGTGGGCAGAAAGGGAGTTTCATAAGAGGTGATTTGATAGTAATACTGGCACAGTTTACTATAGAACCGTATTGTAAGTCAGCATCAGTCATCCCCTCTTCATATCAGGAGCCTGCTGTGTAAAAACCATAAAAGGAAGAGCTTTATTTTAAGCAAATTTATTGCAGTAGCAGATTCATTGATCATTAGATATTGTAGATATTGCCAGTAGATGTACATACATACTGCCTTTTTTTTTAACTTCTTTTTACTTTTACTGCTCTTTAAAAGAAAGAAGAAAAATATGTGCTTCACTACTATGGTGTTGCCCTTGGCAGGGTTTTTCATCTTGAAATGGCATATAAATGAATAAATGCTTCAGTTGTTTTTGCAGTTTTAAATCTTTTGCCATAAGTAGAAGTGATATTTTGCTCAAGAATGTCATGTAATTGCAAACTTAAGCTGTCATCATTAAACATTATTTTGTTAAGATAGTGTGATGTATATTTTTGGTTATTATGCTTTCCAACTGGCTTGTAAACAGCCATGTTTATGTATTTTCTTGGTTTATGTAGCATGTGTTCGTATGTATTGAGATAGGATCTTGCCTTTGAGCTTTATTGTGTTATTTTATGAGTTGGGACAATATCACTTTTTCGCAGATGAAATGGATCTGAAAAATAGTTATGGTTTCACTCTTAGTTAAACAAAAATAGTGATTTTATTCTATACGTGTTGCTGTTACTCTGAACGAAACCATTCTTTGTTTTACACATTCCTGGAAGCTTTCTGCTTGCAAATTTCCAGAACAGAGTGGGATTATACTTGCTGATCCCTTTCCTCACGTGCAGGCATATGAGACTAAAAGGAGAAAAAGTGTGGCAGGTCCTTGAGGTGGGTCGTACATGTGCCCTTTTCTGGGACATTGGTCCCTCTGGTTAACTGTGTTCACAAAGTGTTTGTGTGTGTTTTTACATCATTTTCTTGTGGTTACTGTGGGGTTTTTTTAAATGCCTTAAAGGAACAGTCCAGTGGTTCAGGCTCAGTCTTTAGTCTGCTTTTATTTAAAAGGAGAAAATATTTTATAAACAAACAAACAAGACTCCCTTGCTGTCAGGTTTTATTTTAATGTTCTACAGGAAGCTGGCCAAAATCTTGTTTGCCACACAGTATAATATCTTACCTACTGATATTGGCGAGATTTTTTTTCCAATGCAAGTTGTATAGAACAAATAAAGAGAGGAACTGGTGGTTTTATTTTCTATTTATTTGTCAGGGTGATGAATGCAGTTTGAACCAGTAAGAATCTATGAATCATTTTAGCAGTCCCAGGTAGAAAAGCATCCGAAGCAGGAAGGCAGTGTGTACATGAGAAGGTGGGAAGAATCTCAGGTGACACCTTGGACAGTCTCTCCAAGCAGAGGGCTGGGGACCACTTATGCTTCCGCAAGGGGCTGCGACTTCTCTCAAATTCCCTGAACTGAGATCGATGGGTCTAGTCTCAGTTGCAAGCCTGAGATGATTATGAGAACGTTCCTTCACAGACATCTGTTTCGAATGTTGAGTCAGTTGCAAGGTAGGACAGCTAAAACATTTCCTGATTTGAAACAGTCTCTGAAAATGTGAACAAAATGTGAAACTAATTAATCTGTTTTCATGTCCAAGCTGTATGACTGTCATGAAAACAGAACAAATTGTATTGTGGCAAAATGCATCAAATTATTAAAGTGATTTTGATACAATGAGGATGAAGTATTGCTTTAAAATTCAATGTGAGCTGCTGAAGTTCTTTTAACAGTGTAGTAAGCAGCATGTTAATTAACATTGTCAAGCTGTTTTGGGGTGTAACACTGTATGAAAATGCTATTGTAAGTTAGGAATAACTGGGTTACATGCAATTACCAGATTCACCACTAAGTAATACAGACAGTCCTCAGTGAGTCCAAACTTGTTGTATACCTCAATGCAATTAATCTTTATAATAAAATCTTCACTCTTAAGCTACTAGAAATTGGCACAGAATTAGCAGTCAACTGTACTGCAGTTTAGTCTCAAATCCTGCAGAATTTAATTTAAACTCGTTTTAACCAGTAACATACAGCTGCTTATGTCTTAAAGTTGTAATTAAAATCATTTGTCCTTCTGTCCTTTTAACTTTTGTGTCTGTAATCATCTACCAGTAGATGAGTGGTTGCACTTAATATTTGTTGTGTTATGAACCACAGGAAATCTGGGAAAGAACAAGCTTGTATGTTAATCTGACATTTGCTACCAGGCATATAGGATAGCATTCTTTGTGGAAGTTGGCTATTACAGTTATATGAGAACTCGTAATCAAATTTAATGTTCAGAGGAGATTGTTGCCTGCCATCAGCAGCAGTGGCTGGCACCACTACTTGTGTGTCGTAAATCCTTCATGACTTTCGTATCTCAGGAACAGAGATGCCTAGTGCTCAGTGTATACTCACACTGTCCTGAAATGCTTGACTTGTTTTTAGCTTAGGAGAAATAATATTCTTTCCAGAGTGAAGAGGTACAAGGGAGAAGTTGATGCCTTTAAAACATTCCAACCGAGATTTATGACACTAAGAACTCATACAGATAATACGTATTTCTGCCAGCTTTTTCAGCCTCCTTTATGGGGGCCTGAAATTCCGGACAAGGAACACCAACAGTATAACTTTGTGTGAAGGCATCCATTTTGGTATGCTGCACCTGCTGTTCCAGCCTACTTCAGAGAGCTCAGATAGATACCAAAAGGCAGAGTGCAATCTTGACTTCCTGCATCTGTAGTTTAAGTCAGAGGGGGCTTCAGGTGAGAGAGAAGGGGGGGAGTAGGCTTTCAGCAATCATCTTCCAAGCTCACACACCACGGCTTAAATAGTGTGTTCTAGACAAGCCACCAGTGACCAGCACCTGCTGAACACTGAAGTGATTTCAAAACTTTTGAAACACTGAGGAACCATACTGATCCTGTGCATAAAACTGATTTATCCTTGTTGAGCCTTTCTTAAGCATATGATATTTTCATGAAGGGCAAGAGAGATTTGAACCTGTGTAGGTTCAGTGAGTACTGATCAAAATCTTTTGCCAGTTAGATTTCTGCTTTTATCAAGTCTTATTTCATAATCATGATGCTGCTAGGACAGCAAATAAGTGTTAAGCATAAGGCTGTTTATCTGTGTGGTGGAGGTTACTTACTCAGCTTGGAGGTTCAGTGAAACTGTGACTCCTGTTGTGCTACATCATCTCCCAGTAGTGAGAATGGCTGATTATTGTCCATTTGGGGACTGCTCTGTTTGCTCAGCATTGCTTATATCCCTCCAGGAAATATACGAAACCTCTCTCTTTTTTTCCCCTCAGTGATTTCTCCCTGTATTTATACGATTATTTTAATAGTTGCTACCTTGTCAGACTTGGAGAATAATCTTCCAGAGCCAAGTAGCTAGCAGGAATAGAGTGAGGCAGAAAAAGCGAGTATAATTGTCTGTAAACTCACACCTGAGCATAAACGCAAACTTGAGAGCATAGCACAGAGTGGCACTCACAGCAGCACAGGCTTATTTTTGCTGAAGGCTTATTGACCAAACCTAAAAATCTGCATTCAGATTTACAGAAGACTTTTTTGGCGCTGTTATTTTAAAGAGAGTGTTTACAGATGTGGTGATCAATCTATGCAAATAAAAATACAGCTCCCGTCTGATAGCTCTGAAGCTGTTCAAGTTACCATGTGTAGTTACCCCTTTCACACATTTGTCTTTGTAGTAACTGGGATTTGTTAAGTGATATTACTAGGAAAGGACAAGTACTTTGTCTTACAAAGTGGTACTACTGTTCATGTATAAAATGTAGCATGTTTATGCCCTTGTTTTATAATCTTCCAAAGGACTGTCAGTGAGAGTATGTGTTTGCCTTGGAGTAATCTCAACAACTATATGGCTCCTTCAGTTTGAAGGTCCCTCATTACAGGTAATCATTTTGCCAGTATGTATGTTCTTTTGCTGTGTTCATCTCTTAACAGTTTTCTGCTGAAAGCAGGCTTTTCCATTTGAAGGAGGAATTTTGAAGGTTGGCTTTCTTGTCCTGAGAAACCAGCAAGTGCACCTCTTGAGGCATCTGCTGCTGATAGGGGTTTGATGATATCTGGCTGGATAGTCAGAGGAGATAGGTCACAGCACATTGCAAACCTGTTTGGCAGGAATGTTCATGGCCACCTGTACCCTGCTGGTTTTTAATTTTTATTCCATGTTTCTGCATCTTTCTGAACCTGGAAGACATATTGCAGCTCTTATGCCTTAAGATGCAGGATGCTGGAAGGCCTGAGTCCTGATGATTTTTTTCATGTATTAAAATGAAGTTAACATACAATATAATAAAGAAACTGGCAATTAAAACCTCCTTTCAGCTAAACTGGAAAAAGAGAAAACAATCTGGGAGAAAAAGGGAAGTCCTGTTTTGCTTCTTTATTTTTAAGTGGTCACTTATATGCAATCAGTTCGTAGATTCAGGAGGCAATGTCCTATGTAACAATAATCTCTGCAAAGCATTCTAGTGCTTAAGGTGGGTATGCTGAATCATTTCTTCAAAAGAAAAACTTCAGGATTTATAAGTACATAATCCTGAAAGGAAATGTTTTGCAGCTCAACTACAAAAACTGTATAAAATCTACCATGGATTTAGTATGCTATGCTTAGAGAAAAGTCTTTTTAATGAGTTTAGAAATACAGTAAGGTACACATGTTCAAATGTATTTCTCAAAGTTCTCAAATCAGTGGTTTGGTTTTGATCTACTTTAATTATTATTGTTGTTGTTATGATGGTGGTATTATTTAAAGTTTCGAAGTTCTTATTTCTCTCAGTATTTAAATCAGAGAAGGTTAATTAAAGGAGTTCTTTATTTTGCGATTGCTTGGGAATGTTAACCTCACAAAGCCTGCATTAAATCAGTGAAGTGATGGAATTGCATTTGCTTTATAAAATAACTCTACAAGAGCAAAGACAAAGCCATTTATAGTTCAGTGCCATTAATTGGTTGGCATTTAGATATTGGCATAGGAGTCAATTAATTAACTTGATAGTAAAACTATTGGAATGCAGGCTGATAAAAACTATTTTGTTTTAGGAGATTAGTGATCATAACTATTGTTGCTCCCCATACCACTCTCCTTATTACTCAGTGATGGTTTTCTTTTAATGTTATTCTGAGAGCTAAATTAATATCCCAGAAATAATTTTATTCATACCTTTGAAATTTAGCAGTAAGTTAAACAGAGTAGTGAGTTTATCAAAAGATACCTGATCATGTAATAGTAATTTATTTTATGATTCATTAATCTGATGGCTGTTCATAGATAAAGTCATCTTCGCAAATGTACCACAAAGGCACAAATTCTGTTAGAAGAAAAATTGTAAAATGCAAATAGAATAGCATTCAGAATTAAATGATCATGTAAAGGCTGTAAACTACTAATTAATCTGTGCAGTAAGGGATTTTTGGTGGTGTTTGGTAGGTTTTGTGTTCATTTGTTTGTAGGTTTGTTGTTTTTGTTTGTGCTTTTGTTGTTTTTTTTTTGGTTTTTTTTTTGTTGTTGTTTTTGTTTGTTTTTTTTTGTTTGTTTGGTTTGGTTTTTTGTTTTGGTGTTTGGGTTTTGGGTTTGTTTTTTTTTTTTTTTAGTTCCATCTGAGCATTATATATTCCAAATTTTAGTGGTCTTGTAAGTTACACCTCGTGGCCAGTCGTAGTATAGCAGTATTCTCTTATAACCTTTAAATTAATATACGTTATTTTCCTCAGAGGTAGGGAAAATAAGTTTGTTAATATTTCCTGGCATAAATTTTGCCACTGCATTTTTTTGGCTGCCCATGTTTCCTTTAATAATTGAAGATGTTCAGTGTACACATATGTAGTTTTATTTTTTGTATTTTACATTGGGATTTTGTTGTTGAGACAATCTTATTGTCTGAATATAGGCCAGTATATATTTTATATGTATTCATTATCCTTCCCAGTATTTCCCTTTTACTGCCACCTTCTCCTACTGTAGTTGAACTTTGAATAGATTTTGGAACTTGCAACTGAATTGTTATGGGATGTTTTATTTGTTGCAATCAGAATGAAATAGCAAATTGAAATAAATAAGATACCACTTAAAAAACAAGTTTACATGTTGACAAAACTGTTCTTGGTGTTTATGTTGTGGGAAATAAAAAAACGACTGGTGAGCTCTCCCTCAATAAGTTAGGCTCTGTGAGAGCACAGCCTCTCTCTTCATGTCTTCCTCGTGCTTATCCCTGACTGCCAAGAAGCTGTCTTGGATGTCTTTCACATGCATGTTTTTAGGTAGAAGGCTAAGTAACCAGCTGTATGTGTTTGGTTTCTGAGTCTCTGCCTACAAAATTCATGAAGATTGTCCTCCTTCAGCCTCACAAAACGAAGGAGGATTGTTGTTGCTTTATTGCCTAGCAATCTTTTACCCACTTTTAATGAAAGTCAATTTTTTTTATTTCTGTATTAAAGAGCATTCAGTAATCTGGTCTCAGAATTTCAAGTTTTCATCACTTCTTTTACTTGTTCACCACCCCCTTACTCACTCCTCCTGCCACTCCCAACACCAGCCCAGTTGGGAATACTTTCTTTTGAGAAAATAGTGTTGTGGTGATGGTGGTGAAGACTTTCTACCTCAGAAGATTAAAGAAATAGTTTGCTGCTGTTGGTTCAAACTGTTGCATTGTGCAGTCCATTGAACTGCTTCTGCTAGTGGGTGCTTCCTTCTGGGGGTTATTGTTCTCATTCCACTCCTTGGACTAAGATACTGTTCCATGTGCTGGGCTGGATTTAAAGGTTTTTGCACAGATACTGTGTGTCTTCACAGACTGCAGAGAAAGAGAGGATGGTAATGCAGCTAATTCTCTACTTCCAGTAGCCCTAAATGTAACACACTAACCATTTCACATACTGCAAAATTAAATTAACCAAAGCAGTAGAGACCAGGTGACAATACCTTCTTTACCCACTTTTATTACAGACCTTTTTGTATCTGAGCTTCAGTTCCTTCTCCTACTGTCGTACTGTTGGTAAAGTAGTAGGAAAATCTCATTTCACTCTTCTATTTGAAGAGACCTTTGTGGTGGAGTATTAGGGAGTAAGTTAGCAGATGTTACTGGACTGTGATATTAATGTTGTCTATAACGGTGGAGGGATGGAGGGTAGGAAAGAAACACCTCCATTCTGTTTTATTTTTTTTAAAGTGCAACCTCAGTGATGTTTTGCAGCCCTTCCTCACCAATTTGCGGGGTTTCATGAGCCTTTAGATGAAGCCCTGGCTTTTAACTCAAAGCACAGATACAGATGTGCCCCTAAGAAAACGCTGAAGTAAATGTTTCCCAGTCTCAAGTGAGGAAGTCTCATCCTTGGGTACCTAGCTCGATTAGCCTAGAGGTAGCAGCTGCTCTCGGTGCAGCTTTTCTCTTTATTCGGTAAGCTGGCTTCAGGCTTTCAGCTCTGCTGTAAGCTGCGGGCAGTGCTCTGACCTCATTTCTGCCAGCGAGCCGTATGCTGGGAGAACTTCCTCGGCGGCAGGCAGTCTGGGGCAGACTGCTGTCCTCTGGGGCACGGAGCCCCCCAGCTCCCTGCTTCTGCAACAGCCGACTTGAAAGAAATGGCAGGTTTTTAAATCCTGCCCCCTCTCCCACCCTTTGTCGGGTTTAGCTGTTTCTTTGGGGTGCAGAGCTGTTTCTCAGCGCAGATTCGCATCTCTGATCTACTGAAGCTATGCATTCCTCCCGGAGTTTTAGGAAGGACTAGTGTGGCAGGGCATGATGCTGCATGGCACACAAATCTGTAAGTCATCACATTAACGCAGTAGTCTGTCCCAAGTGACTATAAAGAATACGACATGGAAAACCAGCCAGGCCTCTTTTTTTTTTTTTTTTTAACTTTTTGTTTGTTTGTTCTGTTTTGTTTTAAATATAGCTTTGTCAGTGAAAGGATGGACAGAGGAGGGGAAAGGAAGGGTGTAGAAAATGAAAGTGTGATTATACTACCTTGTATAGGGTTTTTCTTGAAAATTCAAAAAGCTCTGTAAACATGGGGGAAAACATGGGAATAAAATGCTTATTCTACCCTCTATTTCCAAGTTATATTTCTCAGATTGCTTCTTTGGACTTTCTCTCATCTCTTTGTTTACACTGGAACTTTGCATCCACAGAACAAAAAAAATACCTTTGCTGGTAAATGAAGAGCTGACAGCTGTTTATCAGGCTGTGCAGTGTGCAGCAGTCACATTTTAATACAAACATCAAACTCGCCTGTTTTTCGTATGGCATGTTACAAGTATGACAGAAGAAAACCAGAAGAAATGTCTTGTTTCTGATTAAATCCACTGTTGATATGCTCTGTGATCCATGGAATGGAATAGCGGCAAAAGAGAATAGCAAGATAAGGATTTCTGAGAATGATTTCATCTCAGAGCTCTTCCTGCATCACTTGCTTAATGTAGCTTGTGGAGTCCCTATAGATGAGACACATGTGAAAATGGACTAGGATGTTTAGGAAAAGAGACCCGTCTGTCTTGTTCATTGGCTCAGGTTACCCAATATGTGACTAGAAGCTATGTTGGCCAAGCAAAAAATTTCCCTGTAAAGATATGGGGAGCTTTTATTGACCCTCTCTGTGTTTAAAATGTTTTCAGTGTATTCTGAGGGAAAACCTTCCATAGTTAGATAGTCTGACTTTCTAATAACTTCTGGAGAATTTTGATGGACTGATGCTCAATAATATATTTCCTCACCTAAGTTAACTAACTTTTGTGTCAACTGCTGCCTGCTATGTAAAGTATACTTTTTTCCTTCCTTCTCCAGTGTCTTATGGCTTAACTGAGATGTAATTACATGATAACTGGGATCCTAAAGGGAGAAAATTATGTTCCCATTGTAAATTTTTAAAAAAATTAGTTTAACAAAGGAAATAGTAAATTTTATAAAGAAACTGCAGCTATCTTGGAAGGGAAGGTATTGACAACATTGAAGAACACAGTGAGGTGTCTTACCGACAATGACTGGTCTACATTTAAGGCATCCAAATTGACAGGTTTTCCAAGTGTCTCCACATACATGGTAGGATTTTTTGTTGAGGAGTTCGATATGATTTATAGATGAATTTCTGCTTTTGGAAAGAAAAGGGGCTGTTTTGCTTTGGCACCTTTTTGAAGTTCTTGACTCTCTCTTTTACCTGCAATGAAGACGAAGATTAAAATTAACCTGGTGAGGCAAAGTATCTTCTTTGTTTCTGAGGATGTGTTCCTGCCCTGGCTTGACTGTGGGCAAAGGATAATGACCTGAAAGAGGAGCAGTTGCTGCTTGCCAGTCCTACTGGAGCAACAGTCAGCAAGTGGCATCAGCATGTTGAGGTAGATGCTAGCCAGTTGATTGGTGTACTTCAGGACAGCCTAGTCTCCACTCCGGTTTTTGTGGTGGTGGTAGAGGGTTGGCTTGAAATGATTTACATATTCTGGTTGTGAACAGGGTTTATTCAGTTCATCACGTAAACACAGACTAGCATGTTTAAGAGGATTACCAGACTACACTGGTAATCCACCTCCAGTGGTTTGCACTCTCTTCTTTTTTGTTGGTTTAATAGGTGCTGGGACTTACGAAACAATTTTTTTCCTGAAATCACCTGTTCCCTCTGTGCACTAAGAGATGTGCTTGCTGGTTTGTTCACAGTGCTCTCCAGCTGCAAGATACCAATTTTCTTTTCTCCAAGACTTTAGGTTTTCTTGTTTTGTTTGTTTGTTTTCATTTATGATTCTTAAATTTAAGACATATACATGTATATTTCTTTTTTGACCCAGGATCTTTTGCAAGAGTCCATCTACATCCTGCAGGACTTCTGCAGGCCATCTTCCAGAATTCAACCAAACCTCTCTGCTCTTTTGTCCTTAGTGGTTCGTTCACCACAAGGCTGCTAGCATGAGACTCAGTGTTGCCTGTGGGCATAACATTTTTTCTGAGTGCAACCTTACCTACAATATTCCTCTTAACAGATTGGCTGTCCTTTGCTGTCAGTTTTAGGCTGCCAGAGAGTATACAGCTTGGGAGGTGACACATTAGGTATCAGGGTTGGGCTAGAAGTTGGCTGTTTAGGGGTATGTCACCATTCTGGTAAGTAATTTTTTCTTTATTGTAGCCTTTTAGTGCAGAAGGTGGAAATAGTGGAAATGTACTGATATGTATTTATCTACACAGAGTGACCAGATGTGTGGTTAAGTGATAACAAGGAATGTCCTTCTGTAGCCTCTAACATAGCACTTAGCTTCTTTCTGTTCAATAGTATTACTTCAGAGGTGAGTAAAATAATCTTGTTATAGGACTGTGCACTCCCCTTGGCTGCTGTACTTCCATTCTCAAATGGTCTGGGAGAAAAAAAAACACCACAACACATTTGCTTTCAAATTTGCTGTTGTCACATTGCTGTAGAGTTTGCTGCTCTAACACTTGAAGTCTTCTAAGGATCAACCCACTGAATCAAGAACATAAGCTAAAATAGTTTTTAATGAATTTTTCAGATTGAAGTCTAGCATATTATTTTCAATAAATTATTTTCTTTCCATTTAACCATCATGGCACTTATCTTCCTGGGTGGTCATGCTATGCCTCTGAAACTCACTGCAATAGAAGTGGATGAAGCCTGAATGATATTTCTCAACGACCTCTATTTAAAATGTGGTTTTCCCTCAAACATTACGATTTTTCCCTGTGCTTTCATTTTCCATTAAAAATAATCTAAACTATTTCATAATTAGATCTAATCTTCTTTGGCAGAACTTAAAACAAATGTGCATTTGATCTACATGGTTTCCAGCATTATCAGTGCTATATTCATTCAGGTTTGCAAAGGACATGTCAGTGTAGACAGGCTTGCTTGTTTCAGGGTAGGACTAGAGAATGAAACCAGGACACTAGTTAGCACTGTACGTGAAAAAGGGAAATGGTTGTCTGTAAGTGGTCTCAGTGTAATTGACTGCTGCAAGTGTGGAGCCAGGCTTATGGCTGGCTCCTGCTCTCTCTCTTGCTCACCCAGCCCTTCCAGAGGCCAGCTCTACTCAGTAACCCATGGTAAAGCTGGGGGCAAAGAAGTTACTAACCTGGCAAGTTTTAAGGTGTGCCATTTAACAAAAAGTGCTGCTAATAAAGACCACTAATACAAACTAATGTATGTGTGTCCAGCTGCAGGAATTGTGGGAGGCAGGAACAAGGAGCCTTTGACTTTATTGCAGGCCAATACATAGGCTCACTCATTTGCTTGAAACCTCTGTGGTAGTGAAATCCCACAACAGAATTAAAGACTTTCAAAGTCCGTAGGATGAACAGAGTAGCAAAGCATAAGAGGGAAGAAAATAACCCCATTTCCTCCCTTTTACTTCTCAGATCCCACAAATCTTGAGCTCCATATACTACACCTTGCAGAACAAGCTAAAAGCGTACATGAATAGGAGGTGAATAACTAGTCATGGCACTGTGGATGATAAGCAGTTGGTTGTTGTTATTAGTATTACTACCCAAATATAATAGTTGTATATGGATAGATTTCTCAACAGCTTACCCAATATATAGGTTCTAGACTGTGTCTAATCCCCTTCCCCCCCCACCTGTTTCACAGTATGTGTTTCAAAAAGTGTGAAAAAGTCTATTTTGAGTATATGTTTATGACTTGCTGATTATTTGTGCTTTTCTAAAATCTGATGGGGGAAACCCTGATTTTAGTTATTTTACAACTTTGTTGACAGTTTGTGCTGTAACAGCTATGATATGATTGGGTTTGTGCCAAGTTGGGAAGTTCTGAGTGGAAACTTGCAGCCTTCTGTTTATAAAAGCCTGTGTTTTTTTCTTATGTACATGCTCATCTATGGGAGGGAGTGTTTTCTGTGATTCATAAAAAATCATAAGCTTTGCTTTGAAAGCCAGTGTCAGTATGGATGAAATACTGAGAGTCAAACAAAACCAAAAAATCAGGAATCCTAGGAGAAGACTGAGCCCCAGTTATCAATGGGGAACTCCTCAGCCATGACTTAGCATAACACATGGTAACATGTTCCTCTTCCCCTGATGTTCCCTCTGTTCAGTCCCTAATAAGTTCATTCCTAGATGCTAGAAAGAAAAATGACCTTTCAAAGATGCAGGTGAGAATTGCCAATTCCATGCATTTCTTCCATGACAGACAATTTGCCCTAATACTTCTGTCCTCATTTATTACTTATCTCTCAAAATCTTTTGCAGCTGTTCTGTAATATGTTGTATGATAACAAAATTTTAAAATGCAGAACTGAAGAAAGGCAGTAGGGATTTTCTCTCTCCTCTTTCTCAGTGAAAATGATACTAAGCACTGTTTTGGTTAAGAAGCCAACCTCTTAGTGAAATATGCTATTATTTAATCATTATGTTTAGTATATAAATGGACTGGTTTTATTGGACAATGCATATGTATAAACACATAAAATTATACACACAGTCCCATGCATATTTCATCTGGGAGATTCCCCTGCCTGCAGCTTACTGAGAGCAAACTGATTCTTTACTTCTCAAGAGCTGCTTTCCAAGTTGCCAGTGATCTAAGAATCTACATAGCTTTACGAAGAATGTAAGAATGAGTTTGTGATCTCTGTCCCATTTGGAGTGCACAGGTGCCTGCATTGTTAACAAATACAAATTTCTCCATGTTTCGAAGCCCCATCTAGAATACAGCAAATGGATTTGATTTGGCCACAGTCAGAAAGGAAAGCACTATGAAAACTGTACATTTAAAAAGACAAAGGGTGTAATGTCTGAGGCTTTTAACATGCTTTTCAGTGTGAGGAAAGACATTTCCTACATAGTCTTCAAATACCCAGGAAAAAGTAAATTCTATTAAACCTGCACTATTTCTCTTGAGAAAGCATGCTGTCTCTTCCCTCGCCTGCTCTGGTGTCCCTGGAAATTTCAGTTGGAAGCGAGGTTGAAATCTTGCAAACCTGTGGGAAAACCCATGCTTGGTACTTTGCAAGGAAGTGATGGCTCTTGATTTTTCAAAATGTAAAACATGTTTTGCTTCCCAGCAAAATCCTGTAGTGTCTGTTTGGAAAAAGGAACAATTGTGTTTCCATAATGACATCTCCTAAACTGCATATTCCATTTATCCTTTTTCACCACTCCTGGTATTTCTATGTGGTTTTGTTGTTGTTGTTGTTTTGACAAGTGGTTTTAATTTGGTGTATTTTTGTAAGAATTGGGAAGAAACGATGTCAAGTGCTGAACTGGAAGTTGAAATCTCGGGTTGTTGGGTTTATTGCGAATGCCTGTGCGGTGACAGCCCCCAGCGTGCGTGAGCGTGTTGTGTGTGTGTGCGTGCGCGTTTTTAAATAAAAAGGAAAGCAGAGGTTTGCTCATTTGTTTGCCTATTGTGAAGCTGTCCTGCACCTTTCTACTCCTTTGTACTGGGGTGAAGGCTGCTGAATGGAGGCCTTGTGCCATTTGTTGATTTTAAACCTCACTGTTAATCCACAGGAACCTGCTGGTGTGCACAGCAGGAGAGCTGTGTGACAAGTGGAAATCTGGGCGGGGGGGAGTGCGGGGGGTCACAGGGGATAATAATCATTCAGCCATCAGCCTTTGTCACCCTTAAGCCTAATTGTTACCCTCTGCTGGTAACCACATTGAAGTGCTGGCCTTTTAAGTGTTTTTTGATTTTACTTGGCACAGGCTTAGGGATAGGATCATTTATTGCTGAGTTTATATCGTATCAGGTTTGCTGGGGTTTGTTTTATGAACCCCATTGAATTTTCTGTGTCCCTTAAAATAATTCAGGGGAGTCCAAATGGGTGGAAGGGGCTGAATGGAAATAGTACATTTGTTAACAAATTTCTCTCTCTCAGAAGCTGGGCTAAAACCAGAGACAGAAAGCTTTCCTGCTCTGCCAGCCAGCTGCCTCCTGGAGTCTGTGTGTGAGCAGCAGCTGTGGCTGTGGGTACTCGGCTGCCTGTGCAGCCCCACACAGGCAGCAGCAAGGTGATAGTGGGGTGGGGCAGAGGACAGCTCCCCCTGCCCCTTGTGCCTGCAGTGCCCACCTGCTTCAGGTACACCTCAAAACCAAAGATCTGAGGGTGGCTGAAGTAAACTGAACTGGTAGTAAACTTGGGAAGGGGAAAGGAGAATCAAACCACTTAAAAACAACAAAGAAAAAGGTGAGATACCTTTTCTAGCAGTCAGGAACTGGTTCTTCAAGTTTCCCTGCCAGTAACACATGCTGAAGTCAGGATTGCACTTTCTGTTTTCCTTGAAGAAGTTGGTGTAGAAGCTGCTATAGCAGCTAAAATGAAGGCTGAATCTAAGGCTTTGCAATGTGCAGGTATCTCTGCGTATGAGTAAGCTTGTGCTGGAGCATGGGGGATGGCATGTGGGAGGTTGTTTTGTTGCTCCCCCCACCCATGTACAGTGGGCGTTGTGTTAGGCCATTACCTAAGACTGCTTGGGCTTGTGTAGGCAGGAAAATTTCCAGGTTACTGCTATAGGGTTTGGAGCTATTTTTGATCAAATACACTTGCCTTCTAACCCTTCAGACACAATGTACCTTCAGCAGATGCAGCGACTGCGTTGTGTGCTACAACCTGATGGCCAGTGTTTAAAAGTTGCGCCAGTAGTAGCGATGGTAAATCCAGGGTTGTTACAAGAATCTGATTACGCAATGTGATTGCAATCTTATTTTAAAGTCAAGTCTTCCACCTAGCTCAGTTCTTCATGAACACGCTTGAGAATACATCTCAGAGTAGGATGAATGTTCACGGTTGCTACTTATTCTTTTACAGTAATAAAAGGGGGTTGTTTATTGAAGAGGTTTGCTTTTGTGTATTTCCCTGTGTTCCAGGGGTATGATTCCCTGCTGGGTGTTGGTATGCATCTCATCTCCCTGGCTTTCTTTACAAACAGCATATGTCATAGTGGTACATGTGTGGGCATGAAACTTCTATCAAAAAGCTTTAACTAGTAAAAACTTCTGATCAAAAAAACCAGGATCACTCACCTGTTGTATTTTGACCCTTCTATGGTGCGGATTTAATTATAATTACTGAGTCAGGTTAATAATTCGTTTACAACTGTTCTTGCAGGACATGTCTCAGGAAGGCTATGGAACCAGATCTCAATCCTCTATGGCCCCAGGAAAGCCTAATCATGAAGACTTGAATCTAATCCAGCAAGAAAGACCGTCAAGCTTACCAGTAAGAAAATAATGCTTGTTTCAGTATTTTGAAATGAAAGCACTTTGCACAGCATTTCATTGCATCTAGGATGAGCAGATGAGAAATATTGAAAGAAGAAATATTAAACAAGATCAGTGAAAAATGGTTTTTTTTGAGAACAGGCAGCTTGTATATGAGTGGACTTTGATTAGGCTTATTCTGGTTCAAAACAGCACAATTTATGTACATGTATGTTTTGGGCTTGTGCACATGTGTGTTTGCATAGAGGAAATGCCTTTTTTTTTTTGTTTTTAAGCTTTAGGAATTCCATACTTGCACAAACCAATCTGGTGAGGAGGAGGCTTTTTTCTGTTCCCTTTTCAAATGTTTTCAGTAGATTCTGGTTTGGAATACTGTCACCAGGAGTTACTTGCTCCAAACCCTGAGCATCACTAATGAGATTGGCACATTAATTCTGCTATTATCTGTTAGTACGGAAGTGTAAAAGCAGGAATGACAGTGATACTTGGGCTGGGTTGTTCTTTTGACTAAGACATTATTTTGTACTAATATTTCTTAGTTTTTCTGCCCTCTGCACATTCTGCTGTGGGGGAAGCAACACAAATGAATATACTTTGTGAAGACAAAGTACTTTATTTTTGAAGGTCTTATTTCACTGTAATAGACAAAGTACTCAGCCTTATCTTTGTGTGTCCCTTGTGATTTGGGGATTTTCTTGTTTGTTGGTGGTAAACCAGTATGAATTTAAACCAATTAGAGTATGTTCAACTTAAATGATGAAACTATATAAACTTTATGAACTATGTGCTTGGAATAATGTATCATAAACATACAGGATATTTCCTGCAGTTCAGTGGATATGTATTCATTTGCAGTTGGCAGAGAGATCTCTGAAGAGTTTACCATATTAAGATACCAAATGTATTTGTGAAATCTGGTAGTATGTTGCATATTTTAGCTCTGGTACACGGCACAACTGTAAATCCCTAAAAATAGGCAAATAAGTATCTTCACAGTATTTTAAAGTTACATCTTTGGCACCTCGGAATGTGTATGTGCCCCAAATTCCTTACATAACATTTGAGACATGCATGTCTCAGGAGAAGATGTGGAAACTGGTGTGAGAAGAGATACCCATTTGCCTTGAACCTAGTATTGATTTGACAGTTTTTCAGGAATTCTTTTTTAAACAAACTAATTTCTCTGGTCTCAAAACTCCTGGCAATTTGCCTTAAAAACAGTAGTTACTGTGGACGTTGAACTGTTTGGGCAACAACTACCTAGTTTAAAAGGCAGAGATATTAAAAGAGACTTTCTGCCTCCCAATTTTTCATGAACAGTGTTTGTTAGGGTAAAGAGAAGTAGAGTTTTTTATCAGCTAATGTTCTGCTAATTTGCCTGTGCTTTTTCTCAAGCAATTGTCCTACTTCTGATCCATGCTCTGTCCTACCTCCAGCATCATCATATCTAAGCAGAGTATTGGGTATTATCTGTGTCCCTGAGTGTTTGGTATATTTAGTAGCTCATAATTATTCTAGGTATGAGTAAGCTGGTAGTATTAACAGTGAATGTTAATAATTTTGGCCACATCGCTTAAACTCTGAGTTGGTCTCAAATGCTATTACTGAGGCACTTAGTTACGGAAAAGCTTTGATGCATAACCAGAGAGCACTTTATATACGCAAAAAACCTGCCGTTTTCATCTGGAGAAGAATAAAGGGTATTTTAATTTTGTATTCTGTTTTGGTTTTGGTGTGGAGTTTCTGTTTGCTTGGTTTGTTTTACAAATCTAAAAACAACTGAAATCCTTTGTATCTAGTGACAACGGCTTTTTGATTGTGTCAGCAAACTCCCAGTCATCTTACATCCAAGGAAGATGTCACAGAAATTAGGAATAATCCACACATTCAAAATACTGTAAACTTGAGAAGAGCTTTAATATAAGTCTATTTTGGGTGATGGCTTGACCTTATATGAACATGGTGCTTATCCCTGAAAAAGGAGAGTTCTGTATTCTGTTTTGGACTCCTTATGAAAACCCTTTATTACTATCTGTTGTTTGGTATTCCTAGTTACCTTCATTTTGGTATACTAAATATGGTTTCTTAAGTTTGTTTTCAAGGTAATGTGATTCTTCAAGGTAGCAGCCAATTAGTTGACTTCGTATACTGAACCTTGAAATTATAGCAGTGATGTAAGGCTTTTAGTAAAATTTAGGTATGTTTTGTTTCATGGCATTCTAGTATTTATATAATTTGCCCATTATCATTTTATTTCTTAAGGGCATTGTGTAAAATCACAGCAGCTACACAGCAAGCTTATACAAGTGTCAAAAAAACAACAAAAGAGATGTAATACTAAGTGGTGAATGGTTTTCTCTGATGTGGCTTTGAAAAAGAGTTTCCCTTTGATGGATTCGAAGACGAGCTGGCCACTTTCTGCAGCACTGAATGCTGGCTTGTGTCACCCTTTGGGGGAGGTTTTTCAGCAGGTTTGTGACACAGTAAGCGCAGCTAAACAGCTCAATAGTTGTTCCGTTTCCTTCACACATTGTATATAAAAGTCCTGGCATGAATGTTCCCATAAAGTTCAAAGCAGACAAATTTGTAATGTGGGTTGGTAACAAATGGCTCCAAACAAAATATGGCTTTATTAGCTACTTCTAATGGCCTGTCAGATTCTATACAATGCTTGCTTTCCTTTTCCTAACTGCTCTGATATCTGGAGGGTTTGACCTGTGGGTCCCTGACCATGTGGAGTCACTGAGAGCCCAAATGAAAAGTTGCACAGAATAGTGCTCTGAGCACTTTTGTTGGGGTCACAATTAGAAGGAAATCTCAAGCCTCTGAGAAAACATGGGAGTTAGGTACTCTGTGAAGGAAAGGAAGTCATAAACAGAAACTGTTCCCTATTAGAGTGGAGGAATAAAGGGGAAGAGACCTGAATGAAACTGTCTGGAGAACAGCTACTACAGAACATATTTATCAAGACTTAAGGGATAATAGTAAAACACAAATCTCTGCTGTTGTGAGAAAGCTAGAGCAGACTTACAGGAAAAAGCTTCCAAATGACATATCTGCAGATTTGTAGTTGTGGTAAAGGAGCTTGTGTCAGCAGTACACTGTGTGTGTCTATGAAGACTTACCCTTTATTTTGTCTTTAATGAGTATGTTTGTAAATGTTCACATTGGATTGTGTTGATAGGGTGAGGTGCAGAAAACATTAATTTTTTTTAATGGCATGAATATTAATTTCAGATAGGCATTGGTGTTTTTGCTATTGCTTTGTTTTGTTTTAGTAAGGCCACCTTTTTTTTTGTTTTGGCCCAGTGTGGTTGTTTGAGCTGTGAGGTTGAATGGCCTACCCAAGGTTGCTATGCTTTTGAAAGACAGCTTTCTGGGTGATATATTTTTATTGCAACCTACAGGTGAAGTTCTGTGGCTGTTTAAGCCATTGTAAGCCAAGGCAGCTACAGTCCTGCTGTGTGTCCTGCAGAGTGTCAGCTTTGCCATACCGTTTCCTCCACTGTCACTCCTGGGACTGGACAGTGGATTTGACTTGGGGAACTGAACCAGATGAGAAATAATCTCTCTGTATTTCTGGATTAGTTTTTGACGGAATGACTGTCCAGTTGTGTGGGCCTCAGAGGAGGAGATGGGAATCAGAAGCTGTGACAGGAAAAGGGACAGACAGTGGGGACTGCAGCAGCTTTGATTTTAGCCATAGCCTAAGGACTGTATGATCTTGCTGGAAGGCTTAAGATGCTGTCATCCTGTCAGATGAGACATGGTGGCACAGCAGATCCCAGTGTTCAGGATTGGGCCCTGCAGCAGTCGGAGCCACAGACAGAAAGTTCACTTCTTTTTGTAAGGTAAGTTTTCTGCCAGTTCACATCCCTAGGCTGTTTAATGCAATGCCGTCCATGAGTGCAAGCATGAAGGTGTGAACATGCATGGCTGGAGGCCACAGTCCAGGTGCTTGTGCTGGTCCTCACCTGAATCCGTGTAAACTTTAGGGAAATTGTGCCTTTAGTCTTATAACTTAGGTTTATCTTGTGCTTACTGGAGGTCATGCAGTGTTGAAAGGGAAAGGTTGTAACTGGAGTTGAGGGAATCACTGTTCTACTAGACCATTCATAATTCTGAGTTTATGGATTCATTCTATGACATCACTTATTCACTGGGTCTTTCCAGGGAGGCAGAACAATTCCTATGCTAAACAAAACAGCAGCCAGCAGTAGAGGTAGAATGCCAGTTGTATCTTGTGCAGTGCCGTGCCCTGAGAAGTTTGGTTGTGGTTCTACAACATCTATAGTTGTATGAGCTTCAGTGTCAAGTAGAGCTCAAATAATAATGCTATTGCTTGGACAGGTACATTTTTTAAGATATCAGTTGTCTTGTTTCATTATGCTTGGCACTGTGGAAAACAGCAAATCAGCAATCCCTTCCTGATTTTATTAAATGCTTCAGAGCAGTTTACCTCATTTAAATGAGCCTCTGAAAGATGTTCAGGTGCTGGATAGTTTTTCCTCTAGTTGACACACCTTTTTTGTTCTAGAAGGAAGGTACTAAATTAGACTTCAAAAGACCTCTGTTGAGAACTAGTAGTAAACTAAATCCAAGATTAGATATACTTGGCTCATACTTCAGCATCATTTCATATGGATCTCAATAGATGTAGGCTGTGAAGAAAATACATGGCATGATTTGGGAATCCACATTCTACGTCTCACTTCTAGAATATGGAGGAACTTGGAAAGTCATCTCAAGCAACAGCACTCCCAAAGCAAATGCCTTAAATGGCTGAAGTCTTAATAGACAGGAAGACATTTCCCAGCATTACTTGAGCAACTGTGGTTGAGAGTTAGCAGGAGGTAACTCTTCTTTTCTGAGAGATTAAACTACTTGGATGAGGGGCTCTGGTGACATTTGTACTCAGCTTAGTCCAGTTAGCCCTAATCATGATCAGGGTTGTGGGCTCTACCATAATGTAAATATTAACTACAGTTGTAGCCCTTCTGGTAAGGACAAACCAGTACTTTCTTTGGTTATCCTCGTTGAATTCTTCGCAGGTAAGCAAATGAGAAAGCTTGATCTGAACTTAAGTGCTATTTAAAAAATAGTGTTGCTTGTGATTTGAGAAAGAAGAGGAAAAAAATTCTGTAAATGAATTCTTTGTAATTCTTTGGAGGCAAATGCTGTTGCCAGTTGATAGATGTGTGTAATACATGATAGCAAATCTGTCCTCTAGTTATTCATGTCTCTACCTGAAAATATCTCTTTGGGAGTATGTTAAACCGTGAACAAGAAAGAAATGTGAGTATGTAATACTTGTGAGTTCAATTTTCCATTGTTTTTACATCAGGTAGGATAAAACTGGTGTGCCTCTTCCCACTTTCCTTTCTCTTTTCTGCAATGTTGTAAAATAACTGAATGATCTTGTTTTCTTTTGTTTGGGTCAAGAAATTTTAGCTGAAAATTGTTACTCTGTGAAAGAAGATTATTGACTCAACAAGCCTTCAATTTTCAGTGAATAACACTCCCACCCTCTAGCTTCAGGAACATGTGGTGCATGCATTCTATTTTAAAGTACAGACTGTAATTTAAAACTGAGGCAGTTTGATGCCCCACTGAACTTTGTTTAATCCTGAAATAAAAGGAAAAAAGCTTCAAGTTGCAAAGAAGTGACTAAGCTATCTCAAAGGCTTTTCTTAGCCTTTATGCGCAGAGTTGGAGGAAGCTGCTATTTTTTCCAAGTCATTTTAATTCTGGATAAAGTGCAGTTGCTAGGTTTTTTATTTTTATTTTTCCCTTCTTGACGTTCCTTGTAATAAACCTGTAGCTAGAACTAGTTTCATACAACACATATGTGTAGAGATATCAAGTATATGTGTTTCTGAGGTGCCAGACATGCTCTGTAGTTGCTATGGGTGCACAAACAGATGCTGTATGTGGCCTTCCATTTGTGTCCCGCTGGTGCTCAGAACAGTGGGTCAAATCCAGCATGAACCACTGCAGCACCACTGACATTGGTGATGTTACTGAGGGCATGAACTCAGTGTGTGCCATTGAAAATCCCAGCCCAGTCAGTGTTCATGCACATTTTACATTTGACTTCACTTAAACCAGAATTTCACATGGGGTGATCAGACTGATTCATTGTCCTACAGTCAACTTGTACATTAAGTCCCATTTTTGGGGAAAAGTACAATTAAAGTAGTGCAGAGCAACCTTGGGCATATGTTGTCCATGTAGGGTTAAACTGAAACATTGAAACCAAAACTGTAGATGTTTGAATTAAGTGTTCTTATTAATTTTATCATTGGTAGTGTGAAGAGAAGGTCCTGTTGTTGTTGTGTTTTGTGCTTTACAGAATTACTTGGGTTTGCTTAATTGGTTGGTCATATTTATTTAAAAATACAGGGTTAGGTTGTTATTTTACTAGGTACTGCAAAAAAGCTACTTGGCTATTCATCACCTTTTCTGGCTTCAAAATACTTTACAATGTTTACAATGTTCCTCTAATAACCAAATGGCTAATTTATGACCCAAGAAAATCAGCAAATGCAAAAAGAAATATTTAGTCTGACCTCTACATGAAACTTACCTGGGAAACCTCCTAAGGAATTACAGATCCCAGTAGTGGTTAAGGTTGCAAAAACTTGTGTTTAAATAGGCCTATGTTGCCCTAAGTGGAATATTAAAGTATGAGTAGCTTTTTTTTCCTGCAATGCAGTTTGAAGACATGAGGAGTTGCATCATATACCTCCAAATACTAGAATAGTATTGGTGCTGATTCAGAAATTAAAGAAAGTAGATTTAATTTGGGCAGTTGAAGCATTTAATTTTTTATTTCCTTCCTGCCCTCTGCCTCAGGTTGACCCCTTCTGCAGAGGCTGCTGCCCCTTAGCCAGGGCGACTGAATGGTGCCTGTGGTAGCCACCAAACCTTGCAGCTTGAAATGAGAGGCAAGCCGAAAGCCCCCAAGGTTACTTTAATATGCAGGGCTGTAAACTGCAGTAGCATGTGTGCCTCTGCATGCATGGCTCAGATGTACCTGCTGCAGGGGCAGTAACTGTACTAGCCATTCTTTTAATCTGCTTAAATTTCCAAGTCAGTGCCTTTAGGTTCTGCATTTGAGAATCTATTTTAAAAGGGTAGTTTGTTCTTCCTTTTTTTTTTTTTTTTGGCTGGGGTGATGGATTATTTTTTATTATTTGAACATTTTATATAATGTGTGTACATACACATGTAGTGTATAAATGCATGCATGTCTTATCTGTTTGGCTATTTGTAAATTTTGAGTTGATAGCATACTATAAATTCCAAAGCTTAATGTATTCACTGCTGCATGTCTTTGTTCATGCCTGTGTGAACATTGGGATTACGACTCAGAAAGTAAGACAAAGGAGTATTACTCACTTGAATACCATTTCAGGAAGTACCTGAAAGACTGTAAATGCTTTTTCTCTCTTTTATTTTTACCACAAGTATTCCTGTAAGATAGGATTTTTTTTTCTCCCGAAATGACTGCTTTACTTGTGGGTACCGACCCTTGTGAAGTATGACCTCAGCTAAACACTAACTCAGTCTGACCAGCGATATCTGAAGCCTAGCAGTGGATGCCTTTCCTTTTTCTTCCTCCATCCATTTCTGTTTGATGGGAATGTGTTGGTTTCTGGTGCTATTGTTGCATCTTTCGTGTTTTTTGGGTTTGTTTTTTTGTTGTTGTTTTGGTTTGGTTTTTGTTTTATTTTTGTGGGTTTTTTGTTTGTTTGTGGGTTTTTTGTTTGTTTGTTTGTTTTTTGGGTTTTTTTTAAGTTTCCAGTCTTTGATGTGAAGCTTACTCCTGAGTGGTGCTGGTCAGCTGCTGTTTCTGTGTGAGCAGATGTTTGTGCAGTCACGGTCAATAGTGTTAAGAGTAAGCCAGGTTTCACAGTGCTTTGTCTGATTGTTTATGGTGTGTCCATAATTGCTAGGGATTTTAGGTACCATCACAGTGCAAACTGGAAGTGTTCGTAAAGTACTATTTGTTTCACAGGACTATGACTATCATGACAAAGTAAGTCCTGTAGTGTGTGAGGCTGTTCACAAGTTTTAGTGGGTTTTTTTTGATTAGTGGGGGTATTTTTGTTGCTTTGGTTTTTTTGTTTTGTTTTGGTGGAGGGGTGAGGGTTTTTTGAGGTTTGAAACAGGTTTTTAAGTCTCCTTCAAATGTGTTTTCTTTAATGTCTTGTACTTCTTGAGCCTCTGAAACATTCCTTTCTTTGCTGGAGCCATACATCTTAGGTTCACTACGGTGTTCTCTTGAAGACAGTGAGACATGGTGGGTTTTTATAGAATCTGTGCTGTATTTGCTGTATGTGAGAAGTGCTTCTGAAGTGTGTTTCATGTTGACAGGCTTCCATTATCAATTTACCTTTTATATATTTATATATATATACACACATGCAAAATGAGAGGGCTTCTGCCTTTGGAAGGCACTTTTATTTTAACCCACTGAGTCAGTTCTTTAACATTGTGCAGATTATCTCGTGCCATTTCCCATACAATTCCAAACACAGTTCTGCTTCCACATGACTTTACAAAGATGGTGCTGTTTGAATTGGCAGTGTGATTTTGGAGGATGAAGCATCATAATGTGTTGAAATTAAGACAGAAAAGCTGATAATGCCAGGAAAAGGCTACTTTCATGTTCCCAGTGTTTAGGCTTTTGATCTCTTTCATTCCATGCAGACAATTGCAAATAACCCTTTTAATCATCTTAACCTCTGAAATGAGACTTACTGTGTTAAATTTGAACTAGGACCTGAATTTTGCGTCACATTTGAATAATTGCATTAGAATAGGAAAGAAATGCCATAATTTGTTTTGTGTCATAGTTAAATGGCATGAATTTATAACAGTGTGGTGTTGGGTTTGGTGGTTTTGTTTTGTTTTTTCCCTTCAAGGCAGAGATTCACTTAATAGTTTATCTTCCACCTTCCTGTGAAGTTATCATTTTGGGAAGTAATATAAAGATAAGCACACATAAGCATTTGTATTTATGTTTGCATGTAGTAATACATTATGCATCAGTAAGCTTAAGTAAGGTTTGCTGAATACACAGTAGTGGACTTAATTTACAGAACAAAGCTTGTTTCATGATGTGGAATAAGGTGTAGATTCACATGTACGTTTACAGTATCCTAGATTATGAACTTTCCCAATGCATTTTGCACAAAAAGTAACAAAAGAAATCTATAATATTACTATTTTGGTTTCTTAAAATGATAAAGTTATACAATAGCCAGTTCTTGCTTTTGGAAAGTATGGGAATAAAGGAACCGGAAGTGATCTGAAATTCTTAGATTCACTTGTTACAATCAAAATAGCTTTCTAAAATTAAACAGGTAGATAGAATAGTGTATGGATTAAATACAGACATCGACCCTAGTGAACTAAGTCATTATGGCATGGGATAAAATTTAATGCAAACTATTATCTTTTGGTTTTAGACTTTTACAGTAAGCTGAAAGCCTTACCACTTTTTCCTTATGACACTCCAGAATGGAGATGGAAGAAAACCTCCAGATTATCTCTTTCCTTTATTTGACTTACAGTTCATATGAAGATTTTAATAATAAGGCTTAATCAAAGCTTCATAGAAACCTGATTTTTCCCATCCTGTTTGTAGTATCATTATAATCATGCCTACATGAAAATGGGGAGGAAAAGTGAAGTTCAGTGCAATTTTCAGCACATCCCTTCAGAATTTTTTGAAACAAGGCTGTAAAAAATTAAAATCTATGGATGGTGGTGATGTTGTTATTTGGGGGTTTTTTGTTGTTGTGTTTTTGTTTGGGGTTTTTTTAAAGTATTACCTCCTAAGGTACAGCTTCTCTTGGATTCTCTCATAGTCCATTTTCCATAGCTCATTGCTGTTCTTTGTTTTGCATGTACCCTTAAAGAAGACTTAGGACGATTTCATGTACACACTAGTGGTGTTTTGAAATGAATGCCGATTCTTCCTGCATGGCTTGTTAAGACATTTTGCCCCATCAGAAGTATAGTAACAGCATGTTTCTTCCTATTCTGAGGTATGATGAAATATTGGGATTTTTTTTTTGCTCTGGAAGTCTTCGGCTGCTTCTGACCGGAGGGTTATTCCAGAGCTGAGACCACATCTCAGTGTGAGAGGGGCTTAGGCCTCTCAGGCCACCTAGAGGAGTTGTCTTGTCCTCTGCAAAGAATCAGAGGTTACCTATCAGATGTTAGGAAATGCTGAGAAATGCACCAACACATGTACTTGCATATACTTAAAAACATTTTAGCTCTTTAATTTTTGCTGGTTGGAACGAGTAATTTCTAGTGCTTGCTTTTTAATGCCTATATTCACAGTAATACAGGTCAGACTGAAGTCAGTCCTGTAAATTCTTCACCTTACTTTTACCAGGAAAACAAAGTTTCCCCTCCTGTGTAATCATTTTGATGACTTGACTGCCATTTCCATGGAGATGCGGTCAGAAGGCTGTACTCAGCGAAGCCACGCAGCCTGAGGACCATCTTCACTTACAGCCTGCAGTGAAACTCAACAGAGTTGAAGTGTAATTAAAGGACTTACAGTCTGACACGTTTCTTTTTTCCCCTGCCACCTACATCCGTTAAAGATGAAGCTTGGAAACAAAACATGATCAGCTATGCAAAGGGGTTTGTTTTTTTTTAATGTTTATTTAAAAGAAGATAAAAAAACCAAAACCCCAACCTCCTTACTTATTCTCTTTAAAAGTATTACTTTTCCAACAATCTAAAACATTCTCTATACACTTCTATGTATATTTGAATCTCCTGCAGACTCTCAGTTGCTGTGTGCTTACTTCGAGTAACATGGACTCTGTTTTGTCGAAAGCTGAATTTTTTATCCCACAGAACTCATAGATTCATGATTAAACAAGAGCAGATTGGGCAGCTTATGCTTCTCCAAGTTCAGTCTGGGGTTATTGGTTCAGGGTCACGCACAGCGTGCAGCTCAAGCTTGTGAGCAGTGTGTACCTCCCAGCCCTACAAGGGGCAGTGACAAATCCTCACAGCAAGTGCTGCCCTGATGCTACTTGGACCTGGGACTGGGAGAACGTGGTTCTGAGATAAGGTGTGGCGACATGAGCTGGGGTTTGCCTGGCAGCACCCATGGCCCAGGGGTGACATGTCATCATAGCCTGTGGTGTGTTCACGGGTGGTTTGTGTGAAGGCTAACTAGTGTGCTGGTCAGTTTGGGGTCAGTGTTAGAAGCGTCTCTGGACATTTCTGGGCTCTGTTGCGGGGGGGGAGGTGCCTTTTTGGGGAGGATACGAAAGCTTCGTGGTCCTTTTGTGCCTGGGAGAGGGAAGCAAAGTGTCTCCGTTTCTGCAGAACAGGCTTAGGTTTCCTTCAGACTAGGTAATAACAGAGTTGTGGTTGTAATACCATGTAGATTATATACATCTCTCTGTGTTAACATTAAAAAAAAAATAAATTCTTCAAGGTCTTGTGGTTTTCAAGGATCTGTCTTCTCTCCATCTTCTCTGTCTCCTGTCCAAGGGGTTTGCAAGGTAACCCAAGTTTGGTAAACCAAAAGGGAATCATTACTTTCATGTCGGTGGTGGTACAGTGGGGAACGTGGCACATCATAGGAGAAAAACTTCATTTCGTCCTGGAGTCTCGGCACGGCAGATTTTAAAAGTGCATCTGAACTTGAATCTGTGGCACTCTGAAGTACTGCTCGCTCCACAGATTGATTGCTAAGTGGGTATTTTTGTCACGCTTAATAGGAGCACATCGATGAGACAACAGCGTGTAAGCTGAGTAAATGTTATTCCTGCACCACCATCGCTCCTCACTGCCAGCATCCACACCGTGGCAGAGCTTAAAAGTGAGCCTTCTCCTGCCCGGTGAGGGCACTGACACGATGATCTCGCAAGTATCCCCACTCTTATCTCGTAGAGGACCAAGAAACGAAAACGACTTTCGTTGCGGTGATGGTTGCAGTGACACTGTAACACCAACACCACGCCAGTGCACCACGCTCGCGTTGCCTCCCGCCCGGCCGCGGGCACTTGCANCCCCGCGGGGCGGCCCCGGCGGGGGTAAAAGCATCGTGCCATTAAATGGGGAGCTTCCCCACACCCACCCCGCTGCCCCGGCTTTGGTTTATGCATTATTAACTCAAGCTTTCCTGTTTTGCTCGTAACGTTTTATAGGCCCTTTCAAACATGTAGTCAGATTTGCTCGGCTGCTCTTTTATTTTTTTCAGGGCTTAGCCCTTTCTCTCCTTGATCGTGTCTTCAAAAACTTGGAGCTGAACCTTGAGTAGTTCCCATTTAATGTGTTCAAAAACAGAAAAAGGTTCTCTTTTTCCTCTCTTTTGCCTTTATTTTTTAAAAACAACTCTGCTTTTTTTGAAGCACTCTAGAAGGCAATACAGATGACTCTGCTCTTGTTTAATTGAAGCAGATGCTGAAGTCGGCACAGATGAGCCTTGATAAGGTTGTGGAGGGTTTGAGTTGGGGAAGTATTTTGGTTTTGTGTTTTCATTTGTGTGCCCATCTTCTCTTCTGCCCTCAGCATTGCTGCCCCATGCTCTTTACACATTGCGTTTTTGCTGGCAGCCTTCAGAAGGGGGGATGCACCTTGTGGTTGAAGGACTGGGGCCCAGAAAATCCAGAACAGTCCTCTGGACACAGTATTTACATCTACCACCTTTCTTGTTTAATATGGAGCTGGTGAAATATATCTAGACAAGTAGAAGTATTGCTATAAACACAAGCTGCAGGCTTTGTTTCACTTTTCCAGTGCTCTAAAATATAGTTTTCATTTTAGTCTCTAGTAGGAGGCATATATCCAAGTGTAGTCAAATGCTGTGGATACAGAGATTCAGTTATCTCTGCTGACACAAATAGTCTCTCTGTTAAAAACTTGGGAGACCAACAAGCAAACCTGGAATTCATATTTTCCCCAACCCACTCCCCTTCCTTTTTTTTTAACTGTGAATTTGTTGTTTTGGGGGGCTTAGTGGCACCTCACTTTGTCCATCCGTGTCTATCACAGATCCTGCAGTCTGGAATGCTTCCAAGGACATCTCAGGAAAAGGCGAATGTTCCACATTTTTTTGTTCTGTTTTTATTGATTTCATGTTGCGATGTTCATGTAAATGGTACCACTTGTGGGATGGACTTTTGGGTTCTGGATAGAGGACCAAAACATTGAGATTTATTTCCCCTGTCTAGCTGTACTGCAGGTTGTGCTCAGGTATCTGAGTGGGGAGATGGTGTGTGTGTGTGGAGGGGTGCTCCCAATCTCATACCCCAATTCCCATCTTTGGTTCTCAGTGCCTCAAAGCTTTGCGTCTGTGCCTGCACACCACTTTTCACCCACTGGACTCCCACAGACACCTTTGGTAAATAGCACTGTTTCTCAAACTCAAGTGAAATGTACTTCCTACCTCAGGGAGGCCCTGGGGTAGATGAAAGATGGATAGTCATCCCAGCATCCTGACCATCTGAGACCTGCAGGAGGCCCAACTCTACTCCTGCCCAACAGCAGCTGTGAGCTGTGTTGCAGCCCAGCCTGGAGTTAATGTGTTGAATGTGGCAGTAACGTATATTTTAAAAAGTTTTTGCTTTTATATGTTTTTAAAATTCTGTCTAAATATTATTAAAAAAAAGAAGCAATTATAGCAAATCTGCTCCAAGTATTGTACAACTGCATATATTAAATAAGCTGGACTAGATGGTTGCTCTCATCTCTTGGCTTTATGGGTATGAATTTCATCCTTTGAGTTGCATTCCCCTTAAATCTGCAAATTCTGGGAAAATTAGACAAAACAGTTTACATTCCATGAATAAGAAATTACTAATTGCTTATAAAACAGGCGTATCTCTATCTACACAGAGCTTTTTAAAGTTGCTGCTTAATCTTTTTTCTTTTTTAATCACTAAATAAACATGTCTCAGCAGTTGCGGGATGTGAAACCAAAACCTGGATGTGGACAAAAAGCAAACACACTACACTAATTTTCATTAGCATTTCCTATTTCCTAGAACATTTATTTTTTCATCTCCTTGTAAATTGATTTTTCACGTGCTTGTGACTGATATTTGAACTGTGTGTTTGTAGTAACTGACTTATGTAAAAGCCAGGTCTTGGATCTCCCAACATGAATATATTATGGAAGTGACCTCATGCGTTCACAGTTAAGGTTGCACAGAGTTTTCACTTAAAACGATGTTTAAATCCCTTAATTAAACATTAAAACTCACACGAATTCTCAAACATGGACTGTTTCAATAGAGAGGATAAACTTTAATTATTTAGGTACTCAATGTTCTTAGTGCTGTATGTACAGAATTCAGAGCAACTTAAAATTATTCCTTCCTCAGGTTTTTCCACTGTTCTGGTACCTTTACTTTCTCTCTTCTTTTTTAAATCTTTTGGCTAAGCCTTTCATTGCTGTACCCTGGTGTATCTCTGACTTCATGAAACTGTGAAAATTTACATAAAATAATGTAACTGAAAGCAGTTCAGCTTTAATTATAATCATGCCTGATGCACAGGAACATATAGAAGACATACAGAAGGTCAGAAAGCTCTGTGTGTTGTATTAATTTTTTGCCATGGGACTCAAGCCGTGTATTGGCTGTTTGTAGCTGATAACAGTTTTTGACACTGATGATTTGGAATGAGAGGAAAAGACTAGAGAACCTATTTAGAAGAAAAGTACCACATGGAAGCAAAATCCAAACTCACACTTAAAAATCAGCAGCATCTCTTCCATACAGGTGTCTATTACCAAATCAGTCAATGAAGAACAACTGCAGCAGTACTAAATGAGTGGTAACTCCTCTCTACTTTTCCTCATCTGCTTATTTTTTGAGGACTCATTTCAAACTTTCCTGAAGTCAGTCTTTTTCACTGATTTCGGTGAGCTTTGGATTAGGCTGATTAATTCTTAATGTTCATTCTACCCAGCTGTCACCCTGTTCCTCCCTATTAATGTCTGTTTTGAGCCTTTTTCTTTGGACAGGGTCTGTAAACCTGTTGTACGCAGCAGTGTATGCTGTACCTGTGGCAACTAGAAAATACAGCTCTCCGTGGTAACATTTGCGGTCTTCTGCTGAGCTATAATCACATTCTTCAGCACAAGTGGAAGCCTTGATGAAAACAAGGTATTTGCAAACCATACATAAATGGGGAAAAAATTTTCTTATAAACCAATGTTACATATGTAAGTACAATCTGTATTTAGACCTCTAAGCCCCAGCCATTACTCTGAGTAGCTGAGGATAGAGACAAACTGGAGAAAAAAACTCCTACTCCTCATTAGCTTATGGTCTATGGAATGTTTTGGGTTTTTTTTAGTCTTTTTAGATTGGGATCTCTGTTTTTCCATCGTTTTCATCTGACTGCCTATTAGTTCAGGTCTCCTGTCCATTGAAACACTTTGGCTCTTACTTCTTAAATTGTTTTTGAAAAAAACTCTTCTCCTGTTTGCAGCAGCTAGAACTGACAAAAAGACTTACTGCTTACATGAGAAAGCATTGTTTCAGAGTATGTTAGTTTCTTGAATCTTGGAAAGCACAAGCACTATAGCACAAGATTGCATACCAATACCATAAAAAAGCGAAATTACTTATTAATTTGAAGAATTTCTTCATGCCTTAGTTGTTGGAGGAAGAGTGAAATTCACAGGAAGATCTCGTCACCAAGTCAAGAGTAGGTTCCCAAACTCTTTCAGTGTAGGGAGTTGATATGACGGAAATGAAAGAGCTTATGACACTTAAACACTGCAAAGTTCATGTGGAAAGGCATGTGAACAGGAGCTACCGGGCTTGAAATGTTCCTTTGTTGGTGATGTTCTTGCATTTTACTGACTCTACTGTGTATGTACTTGAGCAGTTTTGGGGAGGAATACATGAGAGCTTCTAGTGGTGAAATGTGTAGAGGCTTCATTTGTATGGGTTGAAATCTTCGGCAATATTGCCGTATTAGTAATATTTTTGGGATCTTGCTAGCCTGTGTAAATTCTCTTAGTTCTTTTTGCTGGGGAAAGGGGAATACTAAAAAAGCTGATCGAAGCACAGTACATACATTGTGACAGCAAGGGGTTAAAGAGATGTTATTATGCATTCTTCAGTAAGTGTTCTGCAGTCAGCAATACAGCTAGCTGTGCAGGAAGCTTTTTTAAAAAAAAAAAAAAAAACAGAGGGAGAATATGGAGAGAAGGTCAGATCCAAGGATTCTCCTGGGGTTTTCTTGTGTTTGCTTCTCCTTTGTAACTTATTATACTCTCTCCTGGTAGAAACAGAAGAAAGCATTGCGGCCTGTTGGTTCCTCCTACTGATAATGTAAACTTAATCCCTTAGCTTTAATACCACCCTATTAGTGGTAGAAGTGAACTTAAAAAAAATTTAGTTTTTGAAAGAGTTCTGAGCCATCCTAGTGCTTGCCATGGTTCTTGTTCTCTAGCTCTTTAGTTACTGTTGAGAGTGTATTGCAGCCTGTGAACATGGGACATTTCAACAAATGCCATTGCTCAACAGTGGTTCACCCATTCTCTTTGAGAGGATTTGGATTTCCTGCAAATCCATCTACTGGAAATAGTTTGATTTTCACCTTTTTGAGTGGTTTGGATGGATGAATGGAAGTTCTTGCACAGTCAGTATTTCAGGCAGACCTGACTGGTAAAGGTAGTCTTTCATTGTTTCTGACTAAGCCTTTGGGGGACCAAGGGGAAAAAGTACCCTGCTATACATGATCATCACCTTGTTTTTTACAGGTGGAACAAGAGGCTGTGGAATATTTTGGGATAGTTGCACTAACAAGGGCAGGATATCTGCGTTGTGGGCTACCACCTCATTTCCACCGTGTGATTTACCTTGATAAGTCACTCAGTGCAGCATATCCTTCTGTTTTTATTTAATTTAATTTGCAATCGAATTTCAAAATAGCAGCACAGCATTTCTGAGAACTATTTGTCTATTTGGTAATACCATAGTCTAAACAAAGTGTGTTGGGTTTTCCCCCCTTTTTTCTTTCACACAATACAGTTTTCATTTTTTTTTCTTTGAGTACTTCCCTGGTTCAGTTAAATGAATGGGATTTGTCCCCTTGTCCTTGAAAACAAAACAAAACACAACAAACACAAACACCCCTCAATCCACCAAAATAGCTCTTCTTTTGGCATAAAAATCCTTAGCCTTGTCATTGACCTTATGTGGACAGGCTCTTGTGTTCTGCCCAGAGAGCAGGGAAGGGTGAGTTTGTCATACTGATACGGAGTGCCTTGCAATAAGAAGCTTTGTGTTGTTAGTTAATTGCACATGTCATCTGAAAATGCAGCATTAGGGAACGGTCTACCCCTAAGGACAACTGAAATCTTTCCTCCAGCCCTTGCTAAACACCAGTTTAAAGCTATTGATTTCCTTCCCATAGAAAAATAAAAGTTAACTCCCATCATGTTTCTCCTCTCCCACTCTTAACTTCCATTTTTTCCCCATGTTTTTAGAATTTTAACACTGAAAGGTTCTAAAAGCATTGCTTTGAGGAGTAAGGGTTGTCTGATAAATGTATTTCCAGAAGCCTTTGGCCTTTTAGGATTTCTCTTACAGTAGGTTGAACTGTGCCGACAACTTGGATTGAGACGACAGGGGAGTAGTGTGCAATACTTTCTGCTTCCGATAGCTCTTTGTTGATCTAAGAGAGAGCACTTAGAGAGTGGTAGGTCATTTATGTGATTATGAAGAGCACTTGGTTCTCTCTTATTCAAGATGGAAAAATAATAGTTTTTGAATAAGAGGTCGCTGTCAAGATGACATTGAATGTGACTTCTCTTCCCTTTTCATTCCTTCCCCCACTAGTAGAAAAGTGGAACTACTCAGGATAGGACTGGATTTTTCCAACTCCATGTGACTTTTTCTTTTCTTCTGTTCTTTGTTCATTTTATTCCTCACCATTTCCTCTCTGTGTAGTGTTTATTTTTCTTGATCATGTCTGGATATTTATAGCAACTAGAAATTTAAAAATAAATGTAATGCATATAAGACTCTGTGTTGTTTCAAGTCTTGTTTTTCCACTTTGCAGAATTAAGCTGTGAATGTGTGATGTGGTATCTGCTTGGGTGACAGATGTCCATTCCTGAATGATGCTCTGTTCCTTTTGTGCTTTATTTATGGAGTGATTTGCTTCTAAAATAATCTCTTAATCTTTTCCAAACTACATTTCTATATGTGCTCATTTTACATATGCCTTCACTTAGGGTAATGGACTAAAAATTGAAATTACTCCTAAAAGCTTTGTTTCTAGAGCTAATAATATTGATATAACACTGTCATTTTGGTATGATACGTCGTTTTGGAACTAGGTTAAGCGTGTAGTTTGGTTTTGCTCTGGTGATTTTTTGTGTGTTTGTTTCCTGTAGCAGTGCCATAATGAAATTGTATTTTAATTTCATTCACTTATCAAATGAAAAGACAACACGAATGTCTTTTTTATGTTAGGTTTGCTTTTATACCTCAGAAAAGGAGCTGTATCCCAAATTAGAATGTGATTGTTCAAAATACAGAACATAATAATGAATTTTATGAAAATAATTAACAGTTACTCTAGAGTTAATTTACTTAAACCGGTGTTGAACATCAGTAAGCACTCTCGTTCATCACAGATTTCCTTTTTGTAAATTTTACCAGACATGGCTTCTGCTTGGGGGAAGGGCTGATCAGTGAAATGTGTCTAATTCTTTACAGCAGGGAAGACTTTCTTAGTTTTTCTTATTTGCAGTCTAAAGTTAAGTCTGTATAAAGTCTTCAGGTTTTTGCCTGTTTACACGTTAAAAATAAATCAGCTGGAATTTCAAAATTGTGCCTTTTGGAAAAGCAAAACTGGTTTGCAGCCAGCTTGGAGAAAGACAGCACTGTTTTGTTTGTATTCTTGTATTTTGAATTACACTAAGTAAGACACTTCAAAGTTAAATATGAGGTGCTGAGAACTTACATGATTTATTAGTCAACCATCCAAAAAATTGCAGAAAATTGTGCGCAGGCCTGAAATAGTATAGTGATGCCATCGATCTTCAATTGCCAGATCATAGAAACTTCTTGACTTCTCATAGAAAGTGATCTTGCTTGACTTTAGTCCTAGATGTAGAATATTTTGGACAGTACCATTCACAGTTTTTAAAAAAAATTACCTATAAAACCTCAGGATTTGTTTTGAGTTTAGATGATAAGTATTGAGGAGAGAGCACTGAATAAAAGCTGTAGTTTTGGCTCTAGACTGAACTCTTCCTGAGGGTATTTGCTGTGCTGCGGCCCCTGAATTGTGCAGGTTTTTTGGAAAACTGTTCAGTTCCTCTTAGGACGTTAATAAACAAAAACTTGGCATTGCTCCTTCAGTGGCTGCTCAACCTGTCCAGTTCTGGACCTGGGACTGTATTAGTGTTTCAGTTTGTATGAGGCAAAGGCTTTTGAAGCAACTCTCCTGGCTGAGCCCTGTTACCATTTGATTCACGTTACCCAGCAGGCAAGGAGAGAGCTGGATTCCTTTTGATTGAAATGAAACTGAAAAATGTGCCCCAGGAGCCTGCCTAATGCACTCCAGCTGCTAGTGGGTACTTTGTCCCTGGGCTAGCCCAAAAGACAGCCCTTCAGTGGGGGTCCAGCGTGGGCATCAGGTGCTCAACTTTGAGCTCTCCTGCCTGCGCCAGTTCCTGTGGAACCTCTGGCTCTGGCAGGCACAACCTTCCCCTTCACTGTGAGGTGCTGCTGGGCTGCATCTGGATGTTTTACATAAGGTCTGGATCCAAAGTCCTTTGAAGTCTTTCAGTGACTTCTATTGACTTTAATAGGCTTTGTGACAGGCCCTAATGATTTGGTTGTGATCTGAAAAGGGATGTTCAGAGATTTTTCTATAATGAGAAAATGTTACCTTTTAAAGAACTGGGTTCAAATAGTCTGATCAGTTCTCAAGTGGAAGTGAGCTTCTTGCTATCTCCTGGAATCCTTTTGTCCCTGTCAAAAAACCATCAGAAAATTATTACTCATTGTTCAAGTAAGGTCCAAGGTTGAAATTAGCAGAAGAGTTTTGGGTCATGAATTGAACTGCACTGACAAGCAGTGAAGAGATCTGCACAGTGCAAGTGTCTGCTCCTCTCAAAATCATGTGGTAAACCCCTTGTTCTTACCAACAGTCATTTTGTTTGCAGTTTTGAAGTAAAGAGGCAGGAGAGAGGAAGGAAAAACTCAGTGCTCATTTGTATTAGCAGTGTTTTGAGATGAGTGATGCTATAAGTCTAAAACCAGCATTAATTAAAAAAAAAATCTCAAGTTTGTTTTTAAAAGTGAGGATGGAATAGTTGTTTCACTGTCCTACTAATCAGAATAACAAAACTACCAATTCTTTCCATTTCCTTGTAATCTCCCATGTTCCCCGTGAAATTTCCTCTCTTATCAAGAATTTGCCACAAACTATTCTTTTGTGTGTAATTATTTTTTTTTAATTATGTAAGGTGGTGTTTGATCAGTATTCAGAAAACCTGTCATTTTCCTGCTTCCTCTGAATCTTTCCATGTGAGGTAGGAAATAAAGTCACTGCTTTAACAAATTAACATGAATAGCTTGGATCTGTTGAACTTCTGTTTCTTTATTTACTGTGTTATTTTTTGACTTAGTCTTCATCTTCCCTAAATCTGTACTCTTATTTTTCTTTCCAAAACAGGTGTATGGTGTAATAATGATGTTTAAGCAATCTAGGAACAAAACGTAGTTCCATTTCATTGTTGGACTCATGGATCTAGTAGAACGTGCATTTACAATTATATGTAATTGTGTGTGTCTTCCTGTAATGGCTTGTCTTAATATTTTTATTTGTACATGTGCACGGAAGAGTTCCTCTGAATTTGCACTGGGACTGATTTATCACAGTTGTCCTTGTTTTACATCTCTGTAATTACTTTGAAATCACTGAACTTAGGCTGATAGAAAATTGCAGTAGTGGTGAATTAGGGTCGTACTTTTGATGGTGCTTTTTATTCCGGTTGAAATACTCTACTGATCCAGGTGAGGATGAAATGTTGTACTGAGCTGTGAGACGTTTCACTGATTGGGTTCATGCTGCTTATCTGTCAGCACTTACGTTCTTAAGAGCTCTATTTAATGCAGTTATTTCTGTGTGCCTTGGAAATGCAAAGGAGTGGGGAGAAAAATTAAAATTTCTTGTTTTTCTAGGATTTACGGCTGGCTGTAGCCAGACAAAGTGGTCCTGAGGATCTTGCACTGTATTTTTAGTAAAGGCATTATTCCATCCTTCATCTTCGAAGGCATTAGCTGTAATAAAAAAACAAAACAAAACAAAACAACTTTAGACTCTTTTTATTTTTCCCATCTGCTTTGAAGCAATGGATTAGTGTGTTAAAAGGAAAGGATAGGCTGGTGTTACCAGCCTGATGATTTGTGTTATCAGGAGGTGGAGAGTGCTGGTGGCATTCAGAATAAACAAAATACATAGACAGGACACGCCTGCTCTTGTGTCTCCATCAGCCATTCACAATCCCTGTGTTCCTCTCATCTCTGATCCAGACCTTGGAAAGGATGGAAGGAGACCAGCTGATAGTCCTCAAATAAGCCAGCGCCGTGTACATCCTTTTGTTTCATTTTCAAAAACTCCCCTATCGGAGGGAAGCAGTTGCGGAGCCTGCGTGCTGTCATGCAGATCTGGAGGACGTTGTTTGATGCCGGGGCCTGGTGTTGCCATGGTCTCGGCTGCCTGTTTATTCACTCATCCTGGGACCTCTGGCTTCCAGGACTGGGAGTTGTCAGGGTGCTGCTGGCCTGACTCCGGAAGTCTGGATGGCTGGAAGGGTTGCTCTGGCACCGCTGTTTCCCCCCTTCCCTTCAAGATTAGGAAATCAGGTGTTAAGTCTCATTTTGAGAATTTATTGTTATCTGTTGCTGACGCTTTAGAGACCACTCTGCTTACCCACCTAATAGCCAAATGCAAGCTAATAGTCTGTACAGGCCACTGAAGCCTAAAATCCTGCTAATTCCTTCCTCTAATGAATAATCCCTGATCTCTGTATGTGCCTTGACTAGGGAAGGACTAATTATGAAACTCATTGTAAGGAAAATTTTAGACTCATGATTTCTGTGCCTGGGATTTGTAAATAAATAATGTGTCTGCATGTATACTGTGTATAAAGTATAGCTTTCATATGTAAAGTTAAATATCCCTGAAGAAATATAGTTAAAATAAATGGGATTGTAAAACATTTCTTTTGCTCAGTGGATTAATCTCTCATAGTTTAGGGAATAGGTTGCATGTTCTGTATGAAAGGTTGTTCGTTTTAACCCTTAGGAGAGACATCATATGTTGTGCTGGTGAGTAAATTTGTTAATAGCTTTGGAAAAAAAAAGGCTTCTTCCCACTGCAGAGTAGGAGGTGGATTTCTGCACTGGGTCCTGGGGGCCCCTGTACTGGGGTCTGGAGAGCCTCCTTTTTCCCCCAGCAGGTAATGAAGAGAAAATGTTACCTACTACTCCTTGACTGGAAATGTATGGGGATGGTAATCTGGTTCTTTGGCTTTGAATCCTGCTTGTAAGAAACAAGTCTAGTGATATTTTCCCTTCAAATTACAAAAAAAAGGAAAAAAAAAAAAAAAAAGAAAAAAAATATCTAAGCAACCGAAGTATTGGGTAGAGATGTTGCATATATTATAATGAGCACCAGAGGACACAGGATGTGTTCATTCCCAAGCTGCATGATTATTTCGTGTTGTGAAGGGTTAGCTTTTCAATTGCAAAGCTTAATCACTTTTCAAATGAATATTTCATAACAGTTATTTTTTCATCAAATATACAATGGCATGCTTATTTTGTGCCTCATGTGGTAGACATTAGTTTTCAGCAGCTTCAAATTCTTTTTATTTCCCTTCATCTCCTATTCTTGTTTTCAACCATGGAAGGGCAAGAAAATACTTGGGAATGTTTCCTGACGAGTGGCTAATCTTGTGGCTGAGAGCTAGGAAGAACTCAGAAGTTTTAGTAAAATTAGTCTGAAATTCCTGAAACATTTTAATTTCTTTCATGCTGAGTGCAGCTTTTGTGACTGGTTTAAAATATTTTAAACTTAATTTAAAACGAAAACACAACTGTTAGAGATCTTTGCCACTGCTAGGAAACCCTGTTTAGTGATACAGCACAGCTGTAGTGCTCTCTGAATACTTTTTGTTACTAGATGATGAAAGTTATGATTAAAAAAAAGCAAGCAGTTGACTATTCTTTAATACAGCTCCTTTTTGCTAGAAGAGTTGAGAAGAGGGGGGTATGTAGAGCTATGTTCGCACTTCTGTAGTGATTTGTACAGATATTTGAACACTGTCATGTATTAGGGCAAATTTTGGATAGCAACAAGGTGGTGCAGTTGCCTTGTTACATACCCTTCAGAGCTTGAATTGGGTGAGCTTGTGTATCATACTGAGTTGGCTCATGACTGCTTTCTGGATCTCCTTGAGCACTTTGGCAGATGGATGGAAATTGAACAAACTTTGAGGTTTTCAATTGTATTAACAGGTCAGACTGGCTTGAAAATATGAGAAATGCAAGCTGACCTTAAGGCACTCTCACCACTTTTTTTCCCTGTTCTTTTATTCAAGAATTCCTTTGGTACTCACCTGTTCAGTTTGTTCAAAATTAAAAATTTTTTTTTCTTTGAAGTATGCGATAAAAGAAATATTTATAAAAATATAAAGTGTTGTTTTGACTAGACAGACTACTTATTTTTCCTATCTATTTTGTTCTCATACTTTACAGTATATATCTCAGTGCACCTTGAAGCCACCAGAATATAGTATTTGAATTTTTCCTTCAAAACAACAAATCTCTAAAACTCATCTAAACATATATGTAAGGCACAAGATAGTCTGAAACTGAGAGCAGTCCAATGCATTATGCCTGTGCCCATGTATATGGAACCTGTGGTCTGAATGTAAAAACTGCACACAATAGATGCTTTTCTTAGGAGGAGTGTTTTAGGAGATTTTTCAGCCATGTGCTCCTCTATATTGGATCATAATGTTCAGAAGGATGATGAAATCTTTCACACATAGATATGTGATAAAGGCTCAGGTGTTCCTGACTCTTTTAACTCTTATTACATGGTTGGTGGTCATAGGCTGCAAGTCCACAGTACTGTTAGTGTACACTGTCACATGGAGAACTCAGGTTTGTTCCGCATTTCATGTTCTTTAGTGCATAAAACAATCTGCAGAAATGTTGCCTTGCTGTTAGGTAGTGTTGGGTTGCTGCTGTTAATATTCTGATGTAAACAAAATAGTCTATATGACCAAAGAGGAAGTGGGCTGACCTCACAAATATCCACGAATTTCTTCCCACAACAGTCCTGGGAGGTAGGAAGCTGTATTATTACAATCCCTCTGAGAATCTAAGACACAAAAAGATGAATTGATTTGCCCAAGGTCGTGGAGGAAGTGAGAGGTAGGTATGGAATTGCATCCAGATATTCTGTATCCTGGTCAGATACCTTAATCACCGGACCATAACCCTTTAATATTTGTGACTTTTGTTGCCTGACTAGGTGGTCTTCATGTTGTGTCTTAAAAGCCTTATTTTGCCTTTTAACAATCCTCATGGAGGGTGCCTTTTGTCCTGAACAGAAACTTAGTGAAAAGGATTTTTAGGGACTTCAGGTTTAAGTGCCATCTGTTCTTTCATATATATTAACTCTAAGATTATAGATAGTTGCACTTCGGTTGGTTGAGTAAATCTGCGTGTTGAAAGTGCAATGTAAGCAAAATACGTTCAGTTATTTTATTTAATTAATACAGTTTTCCCCAAATGTTTTTGTGGCAGAGAATTCATCACAATAAAGGATTAAAGTGCCAAAAGAGTATTAGCTGTTAGTGGTGTGTTGATTCATTATATGCCTTTGTGTGTTTGGAGTCACTGTGCTCCACAGCAAGCAGTAGATGGGGCTGTCCAAGGGGAGCACCGTAGTGACCATTAGTAGAGGGAAGTGTATGCAGTGAGGAACTGCTCGTAAATTACATCCTTCCAGCTGGAGTTTTTTCTGCGTAAAAGATGCTGCCAGCATCTGTATTTGTTCAATTGGCATCTGAAAATGTGCACACAGTCAAAAGGCGTTAGGTAGTGATCTGTAATGTGTGTCTGCACACGCTGGATTTGTACATGTTACAGGTATGTGGAGTACTTGTGGGGGACTTCTCTAACTGTGAGCCCTGTGACAGAAGTGGATGTGGAGCAGCTGGTGGGACTGGCCCAGGCACTGGCCTAATCCTGAGGTCTAGCTGCTCATAGGACTGTACAGGAGGTTCCCTCTTTCCTGTCCAGGCAGTGAGTGATTTGGCTATGGGGAAATCTGCATTCAGTTTTTCAGCTTGTGGTCAAAGTGGGTTTTCAATCACTAGCCTGAGGCACACACTTAATATATAGAGTGCCTTGATGTGGTGCCCTGCTTCTCCACAGACACGTTTGAACCTCAAAGACATTTCCTAGCTCTATAGATGATAGAGAACAATAATGTAGAATGATTTTTTTTCCCCTTCATTCAGTATTTATATTCGGTTTCTCTTTGCACTAAAAAGAAAGTACTGAAAAGTTACATGAAGTGAATTCAAGTCAAAGGTGTTTAACGTATGTGAAGGAAATGAAGCTTAGATTTCAAGCAGTGATCAATGAAGTATAGTATTGTAAGATCATTACTGAGCAATAAAGCAGGAAAGGAATTATCACAGGGATGTATATGCCATTCATCATATCCTTTTAATACCCCTTTTTCTTGCTTGCTTTCTTTTTATTGTCTCCTATGTTTTATGTTCTTTGATTCTATATATGGGAACGAAGTTCCCTCCTTCTGCCTGACTTTTTCACCTACTGTAATACAATGCCAGCTCAGAAGAGTACTTCAGGAGAAGAAAGTCTGTATACTCTGCTTTAAAACTTTGAAGAGCATTAAAATACGTTAAGGCTTCAATTTTGTAAATTTTGAGATAAATCTTGCTATATTGTCTATTCCAAACACCATCAGAAAATCAGTGGCTTTGCTGAAGAAACAAGCATTAAAAACTGGAATAAAACATCAGCTCTAGATTTGCTGTGAGTGAAAAATTCCATAATATCAAAACATAACTTGTACCTTACTTGCTACAGGAGAACAACTGTGGGAGGCATCAGGTGCCTTTAATTCTGTTTTCTCTGTGCCCTGATCACTGACCAAGGCTGCCAAATGTTTATCCCTCTATATCATATAAAAGTAATTAACTACTCATGAGTCGTTGTCCATTTAAGAGGCTTGAGAACCTGAGATGAAGCAATGCTATAAACGTCCTCTCAGAGCCTCCACAAGTTTTGGCACACTTTGCTCAGATCTAATGTTGGCATTGTCCAGTGCATCTGGGTGGACATCAGTCCCTGAAGTGGTACATAACAGCACTCCTTCTGATGAGGCAGTGGGATTAATAGTAATCAATTTAGGGCTTGTAGCATAATCTTAAGCAATGCAAACTGAAACATAAATTATTTAAGTTTTTGTTTGATGATGAGCAAGTGCACAGGCCAAGTCTCAGAAGGAAGGGTGACTCAGACATACCCTTGAATTGACTGTATCAGGTATCAGTGATATCCTAAGATTTGATGACAGGTCTATAAAGGAGAAAAAAATTAGTAATTTATCATTTCTGGGATAAATTAGCATGGACTATTATATCCTAGAAGCTTTTCCTTTGTGGTTTGGAGTGGGGGATTTTTGGTTATGGTGGGGGTNTTTTTTTTTGTTTGTTTTGTTTTTGTTTTTTTTTTGTTTGGTTTTTTTATTGTTTGTTTTTTTAAATAGCATTTAAAAGATATTTACAGCATCGTTTCAAAAGACAGAACTTTGAGGAATCTGCCTTGAAATGTTCTTAATTAAGATGCAAAGAAATTTATCTCTCAGTGTAGGTGGGAAATGGGAACATACATGATTAGTGATAGTATTTTACCTTCAAACTTTGAGAACAGCTCTAAAATGAAACACTCTAAAATCCCTTGTCACCCCAAACAATATAACACACCATTTTGACTCTCTAATTACCAAGCCTAATTTGTTAATTTCAAAGGGGACCACAGCAGCCTATGAAGGCTCGCAGGACTCTTTTGAAAAGAGCAATGCGGTATAATTAAAATGATCAAGTGGATCTAATTCCAGTTGGGGGGGGAGATGTCTTCCCTTGTAAGGTTACTTCAAATTGAATTGGAGTTGGCATATATAGCCTTTAATGAGGTAACATCCCCAGATAAAACATCTGACTTGCTGTTTATTTTAGCCTACATTTATTTGCAGGCTTTTATAGTAAGAGAGCTCTGTCTAATGGTCCTACCAACCCGAGTGCTGCTTCCACCGTGGCAACTGGCCTGCTGCTCGGCTGTGGGAGAGCATTATACTCTCAATGGTGAAATTGGTTTATGTATGTTTCTGATGCATCCATCACTGTGACAATTATGCTTGAGAAAAAGCAAAACGCAGAAGTGATGCTCCTTGTATCGCTTTCCATGGGTAGTGGTGGTGAAAGCATTAAAAAGGCCATTTCCTCCCACTGTTTCCCTCCATGGGGTTAGCTGTATCACAGCCAGAGTTAAGCTTCAGCTAGCTTTTGGACAGAGTTTTTCTGTTAAACACTTTCCACCCATATTTTTCTGCACTTATACAGATGTGATTTCCCAGTGGACATCCATCTTCTAAAATGTTCCTGTTCATTTAGGGGCTGGGAGTGTCTGGCTTGTGGGGATGGGTTTTGGGTGTGGGTTTGGTTATTTGTTGGTTGTTTATGGAGTGAGGGATTGTTCATTGGTTTGGTCTTGTGTCCCATTCACCCTCTCCCCCACAACTTGGGTTAATGAGTGAGCATCATTCTGGGCTTTAAAGTCCTGTATGAATATAATTCTGTTCTGACTTAAAATGATAAATACCTAATCTAGGTAACTTCCTAATCAAAGCACTTTAGATTGACTACAGTAGGAGGTTTCTTGTTTTGACTCTTCTGGGTGTTTTGTCTTATAATGCCCTGTAATAATAAAACCATATGAATCCTCAGCTTATTATTCGTATTCCTCAGTGTGCCACAGAGGAGGCATTACTGAGCCTTGCATTTTAAAATAAAATGTTCTGTGAAGACGATGAAGCTTCTCTAGCAAAGAGCCTTGGTGCCCATGGCAGGAGGACAGCCGGGAGAATGGAAGAAGGGAGTGGCTACCCCAGGGATGAAGTATGGGTCGAGGGCAGTGCTGCTTTCCTTTTGTTTCTGAGCAGACCTTTACACTTTCATGTCCACCTATCTGTTTTGACCCATCTCCTGGTGAAGTTGGCAGACTATAATTAATAGATACTTGAGCTCAGAGGAGACAAAAGTGAGTGTCTGACAGGCCCTTCCCTATTTAGCTCAGTGGTGGTTTTTTATGGAAAGGCAGTACTAATGCTGTGACCAGTTGGTTTCACCTGGCAGAGCAAAGGTTAATGTTTCAAAGGAGGAAAGGCTGTTTGTATGCAAGAGACATTGAAAGCAGATATGAATATTTTAATACCCATGGTTGAGGCCAGTGGGTTGTACTGTATGCACATGTTCCGTTTTGGCTGGACTCCTTCTGAGGTTGTCTAGATGGTGGAAATGTAGCAGAGGTCTACATTAACAAGTACGTGTAATGGTCCTCTCTTCCTTTTCACAGAAAAACATGCAAAAAAGAAGGGACCAGAAAGAATTTGGTAATTTATACATGGCCTCTTACTTACTTACATGGCTTACTCTTAGCAAGCCAGTGTTGCCTGTGATGTTTGATGTGATTGTAAACTAATACTGTATTTTCTATTCAGATTGGCAATGCGCATCACCAGAATTACCAGCATCTGTAAAGAGGGTTGTTTCTAATATTTTTTGTTTCTGTTGATCTTGAACAGAGTTAGCGGCATTTGCAACAGAAGACAAATCAAGAGTAAGCATGAAAAGGAACTGTCTTTCTCATGTGGGCTTTTTTTTTCCCCTCTTGGCTTGCTTTTATTGTATCATGCTCAAGAAAGACACTGTTAAAGAAAGACTGATTCTATCTGCAGCATTCTGAACTAATTACTTTCCCACTACTCAGTAAAAGGCTGAAATGGGTAGCTGTAGTAAAACAGAAGTAAAGAGGGGGGGGAAAGAATAATAGTGAAGATTTCTATTATGTTAGTTCTGCATCCACCAACCATGTATTAGAAGCCTTTGATGTCCAGTGTTCTCGTATTATTCATGTAAAATGTTTGAAAAAAAAAAAGCAGCATAGCTGGGCAGAGATGGGAAGTGCAAATTATGAAACAGAAGTATAAAACAGATCTGTATAATTCAGTAGGTATAGTATTCAGTGGATATATAATTCAGCTGTAGATCAGTAATTCAGTGCAATGTAATTATTTTGTGCAATCTGTATCTTTTAATTTCTTGTGTACAATTTGATGTGGGTAATAACAAGAATAATGTTCCCAATTCTGCTTCTTAATGGTATAAAGCCCATACTTGTTGATAGGAAAAATGCCATGTAAAACAAGTGGATTACGCTAAGATTTGAAATCTTTTCAATTCTTTAACATGTCTGGCAACTACTGAGCCAAGTATGTAGAAGCCTTTACCCTCCTAGGTCAGATTCCAGCAAAGCCATCTTGCTTTTACAGAATAATGCCATACGGCAAACTGACTCAGCTTTAAGCACCGCATATGGTCCCGAGGGGAGAAATTACCCATCCAAATGACGGGTGGATGGCAGGCAGGCAAGTTAGAATGTAGCTGCAGTGTGCTCATATTCTGTTTCACTAGGGCTGCAAACATTCAAAATAGCTGCTTGGTGTATTTGAATTTGATCCTCATAACAGTAAGGAGCGTGAGGGGATTGGAAATAAAATAAGAACAATAGCTATTTCTCTTTACGCTGCTTCTGTAAAATACTTCTGATACATTGCAGGGAATTAATGTCTTTTGGCATGGTTTATTTCATTTTCCAGAGTGGATCTGGTAAGTGAATGGGAATCAAATACAATTATAATAGTCCATTTCTCTTCCCTAAATAAAGTTTGGTATGCTCATATTAACTCGTATGTCAGTAGTCACTTAGTTCACATGAGTAAATGTCAGTTTATAATAGCCAGGAATTTGACTGATTTTCTCATACTGGAGCTTTTCTTGGGAACCTACAGCAGTAAAGAATTCTAGTTGGGTTTCAGTCCACATTAATTGAATAGAATAATGGAAAACAAACTTGCAGAATCTGTGCTTTGAAAGAAGTAAATATCAAGCCCTAAATGATGTGTTAAAAACCAAAACATTCTGGGGAAAAACCCAGTCATTTTGTTAATGTGGCAGTTCTATAACATATACAGTAATTAACATGAAATTAGAGTAAAACCAGTCATGCAGTTTGATAATTCATTAGCTGAAGTGCATTAGTGGTAGCTGTCCTGCAGTCTTGCAGTGCTCAGACACTACCACTCATCCTACCTTTTTGTTTGGGCTTTTTAAAAATAACTTCATTATTCTGTTTTACCTTCTTCCTGTACAATTATAAATTGAGTGACCTGGCAGTGTGCTTATTGGTGGTTGTATAAAGAAAATTATGCTTCAGTGAGTGGCAGTGTCACCAAAGAACTGAGGCTGAAGTCAGGGTGTTCAGTAGCAGGCTGAGACTTCAGGTGTGAAGAGGAAATTAAGTTCTTCCAGGAGTGCTGCTGAAGACTGAGAGGTTCAGTAGTGGCACTGCAATTTGCTCTCCTCCAGCAACCTCAGTGGCTTTTCTCTTCCTGACTGGTTGTCAGGTGGTCATAGTGCAGGAAGGCTCCTCCTCGGTGCTGGGGTCTGAGAGTCGCTGCCTCACCATCACCCTTGCTGAGGTGCATCCCTGCCTCATCCTTGCAAGTAAGCACTTAATGAAATTGTGAGCAGGATTGTGACATGTTTCTTCCTGTCACGAGCATGACTGTCTTCAAGTGATCTTTGCTTTGAGAGGCAGTTTATTGAAGAATTGATGTGCTGCTTTGTTCTGCTTGTGTGCATTTTAATTTCCAGTGCATCCAGTCTTGATTATTATAACCAGGCATACTGACAAGGGAAACCCTTGGGTTCACTTGCATGTATAGCAATGCTGACTCCTCCCAAAGTCTTGGAAGGTGTGAAAACTCTAGAGTACACTCTATGCTCTCTTAAGTTTTGCAGAACTTGTCTGGATGTGCAGAGTGTTGAAATGTTAAAGAATTTACCTCACCTATTATGGGGCAGAATATAGCATGCAAATCACACTGCCTTCATTTCTGAGCTAGAAAACCAGTTTTCGCATTCCTTGCATGGCATGATCTTGTCAAATCCTAGAATTAATTTATGTTGAAGATATTTCCATTTCTAAAGATTCATACTAAAACAAGAAATTTGTATGTATTGTTGAGAATAACACAGGTTTCAGTGCAAGTATGAGCCATTTTCATCTTCGTAGTCTCAAGTAAGTAGTAACTGCACCATCTAGGATATTTTTTGAAGAAGTCAATCTAATTGAAAAAACATTGTGGTTTTGGACCAGCTTTCTCAGTTTTCACTATTTGTGAAGGTAGCAACCTTTCCCCCAAATTTAATATGCAATGAAATGAGCATATTTCTGAAATAACATCACCGTAGGCAAAATAGATTTTCAAATTCAACTGATATTCAGAGAACTGTTGTTTATTTTAATAAGCAACATCTTGTAGTCACCGAAATATCAAACTTAGGCTGCAATAATCATTCAACACCTTTTTCCCCTCCCCAAATTGCATGCTGTGTGGTTCTTTCAAGTGCTTGTAGCAAATATTATTGTGACTGCAAAGTACTTAGGTTCTCTCCTCATCTGTTGTTGCATTGACCTCATATTTTATCTGTATCCCTTCTTCTTTTGGGGGAGGGGTGGGGCAGGAAATTCAATTCTCTAGTTTCAGTAGAGCACCAGCATGAAGTTGCGTATTTTCTTCTTATGGAAGTAAGGCTAAAAGCTGGTAAGAGAAGTCTTTAAAATCAAGTTTTGGACTGAGTACTAGATCGTATGCTTGAAAAGAAGTGAAAAGGTATCTTTTACTGATGACAACCAGGACAGATGGAATCCCTACTAGGCTACCCTAATTTTTCAGGTTGCTTTCAAAAAAGCACTGCACTTATTCAATATTCAAAGATATTACTGACCAAATCCATGGAAAGGAAATTATTTTTATAAAAGGAAGAACAATATTTTAAAAAATGTTACTCAGTTTTTATGTATTTTTTCCTTTATTTGATTTCAGTTACTGCTTAAACCTGCCTTGTTAGACCTTAAGCACATCTTTAGACTTGAGTGTTTTATTTAAATTTTAGACAGATGGTGGAGGGAAAAGAGCAAGGCTTTCTACATAAATTGCAGAATGAGATGGAGGACTTTGCTAGTTCTGGTTTAATATCTGCATTGAAAAACCTGTATGTTTTAACTTCCAGGCATTTAAAAGTTTAATTAGATTACTTAATATCCAGTACTGCTGCTTTCTTGTATTCATACAGTACCTGATGCTTGTAGGTACTGGTTATTATGAACACTGGGGTGACACGCAACTCCTTCCTCTTTCTCACCTTCAGAGCAGGCTGGTGACTGTCAGAGATTTTCATTTGTGCATTCCTGTTTCCAGTGAGGACACACCTAATAAAGATTTTCTGTGTGTGCTTGACTTACCTACTCCCACATTTCTGAACGTCTAGGTACAGTTACCACTGCACAAAATCCACTTTCTGTTTTTTTGAAGAGACACTGCTATTTCTTTCTGGAAAGGGCTGGGAACTGTTCAGGCTCTTGAGTTCTACTGTGTGTCTGTCTTCTTCCACATTGTTAGTGGGAACTGGAAGAAAGTTCTTAGTACCTCTGTACAACAGATACTTGATGACATCTAAGGGTAGTAATATTTTTTCAAAAATCCAGAAAAATTGGTGTTTTTCAGGAAAGCTTGAAACAATTAAGCTCATTCTTGAAGCATCTTGCTATGTTTTCAGAGAAGATCCATTGTGGAAAAAGTACATCTCTGTCTATACGTCTTCTGACAATCCTGCATGATTGGTGGGTGTGCCTCATTTCTACCCTACTCTGCCCTGCTGTGTGGTGCTTATCTTCAAGGTGTTCACGCTAATGCTGGGCAGTTGTGCTGCGAGACCTCCATCAGATGATTTCTAGTACATTACCCAGAGAGTGGGATCTTGAGCAGATTGATTTGGTGGCCAAGAGAATTAGGAGCATGTTTGCCTGGACCTGGTGATGGATTTCACAAGGAAGTTCTTGTGTGTCTGTAGAGAGCTCATTTATCACTAATATTAGTAATTCCATTTTGGACAGGCCTTACCACTGTTCACTGAAACACAGGTATGTTTTTCTGCTCTCTTCCTTGTGAGTTTTCCAAGTTGGTGGTTCCACTGAAGGCTCGGTACCTTTGTCTCAGTGTTTTCATTGAGGAAAGCAAGTGTGACTGACTACTGACTTGAGTAACTGACTGCTTCGCAATGACCATGATACCATTCTTCAGAGAGGAATATGCTTTTATGCAGAGTGGTCTTCTTGCCCGTAGACTGACAGAAACTGCATCTTGAAAGATGCATTTCTGGTGTGTATGGTTTATATTTATCTGACCACAGATTATAGTTTCAGAGAATGAAGAGACAGTTTGAGGTGGTTTGGCTTTTAAGGTTATTGGGAAAATCTGCCATGACATTTGCAAGTTTGGTGCTGCTCAAAGGATCTTCCTCACCTTGAAACAGAGGCTGTGTGAAAATCCTCTTGCTCAGCAGGGTAGTGTTTCCATGCAAGTAACCACAAAAGGGTCCAAAAACATCTTTCCTAAATAGGGTTGCATCTCTGTATTGGACAAATTTGAACCTTTCTGCTCCAGGAAAAGACTCAGTAACGTCAAACTAGGTACTCTTTTAAAACCTACCTGTTTAGATGATAGCATGTTTGAATGGAAAAGCCACTCCTCACAAAACTTCACACCCCAAGGACCAACAGGAAAGAGAAAGAGGATTGTTTACACAGTTGTAAGCAAGAACTGCATTTCCACTGGCAGTTTAAGTAACTTGGCTGTTAAACTTGTTTATGAAAATAGAAAAATGAAAAGGCGAGAATTGCTAGTAAAGTCCCTTTCTCTATATTGACCATTCGAAAAATGGTACAGTAGCACTGTTTTGTTTCAGTTAAAAGACAGTCCTCCCACTCCGTGCCTTAACCTTTGTAAAGAGCTCTTACACAATCATATGTGTATGGGACCTATAAAGCAAACTTACCTAGGACACTGAAATAAGAGGGGGACAACACACTAAACAAAAAAAAACAAGGACCCCAAACCCTCCGTTTTCATCAGCTTTCGAGGATTAGGAAAAAATCCAAATTTATGTTTATTTAAATAGATAGCTCTGTCAGTAGCACACAGGCTGCTGGGCTTCCCCTACTATTGTTAACATGAAATACTTATCAGCTGCATCTTCTTCATGTCCTGTACGCTGAAAAACAGAAGGATTTGTATTAAAAAGAAATAAATAATAGTAATTTAAAAAAGGACACAGAGATGTTTTCACTAGTTGACATTTCCTTGCATGAATGTTTTATGTGGGCACTGTACAGAGGCCAACACTTGACTTTGCTTTCCTCTAATTGGTAGCATTTTACCTGTTCTCCTCAAATTGTTACTTGTTTTGCAAGATAGGAGGAAGAACTGTGCTGTTGGTTGGGTGCTCCAGCAGTTGGCTTTCCTGGGAAACTACAAAGGCTTGTAAGAGCTCAGTGTAATCCATGTAGCTGCTTTACTGTTCTCAGCCTATTTTCAAACTCTCTGTAAATTCCAGCCAAGCAGTATCACTTGGAGGCAGGACATGAAAAAACCTCCCTACCAAATACTTTTTTTTTTTTTCCTTCGGACTTCCATTTCCATCCATACAAGGACCTTTATTTATGGTCAGCAAAACAGTGTGAATTTGTGCTAATGCATGTTGTGCCTTTGTGTTTCAAGATTTTAAGCTGTGAGGTATTTTTAGAGTGAAGAGGTGGACAAGAGCTTTGTCTTCTCAGCATATGGTTCCACTAGTTACAGATTTGCCATTGGAAGACGTAGGCAGGACTTAGCAGATCACTGTTATCATTCTCCAGAATATTCAGAAAAAATTAATGGCAAAAAGGAGGAAATCTGACATTTTTGAGTAGTTGTGACAATTTAGATAAGGAAATTTAAGCTTCGGAAACGTGCATGTTTGCTAGAGACAATATATACCCTAGAAGAAGCAGAAATATATCTTTGAAGTGTAATTACAAGGCAGTCTTCTCCCATTTAATTGGTATTTAAACATTGGCTAACATGGATCTTTGCCATTTAACTGACATTAACGACCTTGGTTAACTTGGTTTTGAGCTTTTTATTTTATTACACTGGTTTGTTTGTTTTATGTTAATTTCACTTTAGTGCTTGCGTCCTTGTAAAACAATTTTTTTTCTTTTCAAAAACAAACATCAAGCATCCAGAATATCTGTTTTGTTTTAATATTTAAACATTTACACACATCTTGGGCATAATTGTATATGCGTTTTATAGCATGCAAAAGCGAACCATATTGATTGTAAATCCTAAACATCTGCACTGCAAACCAAAACCATACTTTTTTTACTCACCTTGTTTTTTCTAAGTTTTTCTTCTCATCCTACTTTAAATATTTAATTTTTATTGCGTAATTGTTGGCATTGATTTTGGCTTACCCCACATATTTTTTCAAATTTTTATTTTATTCTTTTAAACTGTTTATCTTTTGTCCTTATCTTTTCTCTGCATCGATAACTTGTTTGGAATAATCAAACCTTAAAATACAGGTTGTGACCACAAATGTATGGTTGTTACAGTCAATGTAGGTGCAGTGAGCGGCACACAGCAGCTGAGAGGTTCTGCTGGAGCAATGGTCTCTTCAGCATCCGTGTCCTCCCTGCACTCACAGGCAGGCACACCACTCTGCCATAGGGGATCAGCTTGTGATGGTTTACTAAATCTGTAGTTACTGTCCATGGACACATGATCACCGTTAATATCCTGCACATGTTGCTGTAGCCCTCAGCACAGGAGGGTAAATGACTCCTGATGCGCAGCAACTTGTTCATGTGTCTGTGCTTTGCTTTCCAGAGTTGGGTACTTGAATTTAGTTAGGTGGTTTCTAATTGTCTTCAGAATAGGCAGAGAGATGTGCTTTCTGCTCTGAATGCCATGTACCACCTGGATTGTATTAATGCCCATCAGCTGTTAACGATAGTGGCAGCTGTATTTTAGACACAGTAGAGTACTGTTGGCAAAAGGAGCATGTCCCCTGCATCAGGATTCTAGGTTTTTTGTAAAGCAATCCATATGTTTACTTTTCCTGGTTTTAGCAACCTTTGAGATTGTCACAGTATTTTAATCAGCTGGGAAATTGTTCACTGCAAGGGAAACGGCTGCACATAAAGCTTCTTCACATCAGCAGCAACATTCTGCTACCTCAGGACACTTGGATATGGTGCTGACAGGAAGAAATACTCCAAAATTTGCCAAGCAGAATAATTAAACACAACTTCTTATGTTTTCTCTCTGTCCATTCATTGTCTTAGCCATCAGTAATCTCAACTGTGGTTGAATTTCTGCTTATATATTTGCATTTTGATTCAAACTTTTACCAACTGGTTTTCACCTAGGGTTTTGAGGTGATTTGGTTTGTGGGGGTATTTTTTTGTTTGTTTGTTTGTTTTGTGATTGTATGTATATATTCTTGTATAGAGCTGTATTTACAAGGCACACTGAATTTACAGTGAGAAAGAGAACATGTGTGCTGCCGCTGCTCATTTGTTGTACAGTTTTGGTTGTGATGGAACATCTGATGAAACTGCCACACAGCAGAGCAGCTTTAGAGCTGCCTGAAGAAATCTGTCATTTCTTTTCCGTTCCTCCTTGCAATCTTCTACAAGCTTAGTCAATTAAAATGACACAGAAAGCTTGTTTTGATCCATTTAGACACTCAAGCATGGGGGCATCATGTTTGGACATGTTGAAGAAGCTGTTGTAGCAGAAGAGTGACAGAAACCAAGGACCACTGTAGGCAGGTAGATCATATACGTCTTTTTTATAGATTGGTTGATCTTGGTCTTTAAGCTGGTTGCCTTACTTGCACCTGCTGTGCTCTGTTTGGATAGCTGCTCCAGTATTTGCCCAAACCCATCTCTTCTGTGTTTTTGTTATTCTTTCTATACATTTGTCTTTGAAGTAGACTGTCTGCAGCTTTCACTGTGAGCTGTTGTCTGTCAACGATAATTAGGCTTCTGTAACAAGTGGGAATTAGAGTGCATCTGGACTTTGAGCATTTTAGGTGGTGCAACTGTCTTGGTCAACTCTGGATGTTTGATGTTTCAGTGAGTGAGAGCTACTGTTTCNTACCCCGTTCTCATTTCGTTGTGAAAGGTGTGTGTTCCTCCTGTGTTGAATTTGTTGGATGTATTTGTTAGTGCTGCCATCAGACTTAATTAGGTCATTGTAGTACAAACATACATTATGTGGTGTGAAATCTGAAGGTACAGATGCCTCCTGCATTGAATACTGCCCCTCTCCTACCCCCAGATAAAAAAAAAACCCACGAAGCCTAAACCGTCCCATTTGATGTTACTTCCTTGGCAGTATTAATAAATTCCTTCAATATCCTTTATGTTGTAGAATTTAAAAAGTGAATGACTGAAATCTACATATGACTTATTTCTTCAGAAGACACTTAGTCATGGGTGTTCAGTCACATATCAGAAACGACATCTGAAATGGCACACATAATTTATAAATACATTTATAAAATGTTGGGTTCAGGCTTAACTGATGAAGTCTCTCAAGTGTAAGTGTGGGACTTCCTAATCACTGTTTACCTTCTTTAATTGGTCTTCCTCAGTTCTAAGGTTAGGGTTTTAAAGCAATTAGGACATTAAAACAAATTCCCTCACTGAATAACAAAGAACAAGAGCGGCTCAAGAGCATATGTATCTTTGTGTTTCTTGATACAGAAGTGACCAGGTTGCAGCAATGAGATAATGCTACGTTTAGGGAGAATACCACCATTCAGCTGGTTGTTTTGTGTGATGAACACGTTTTTCTGTTGAAAACAATTTTTGAAAGACTGTTTCTTTCATATAAATACACTATTTTCAGGTGCTACTTACTTACACTTTAGATGTCTCTGTTTTTATTTATTTAAATGTTGCTTTTGATTTTGAGCATACTATAAAGAATTTTGCTGTTTGAGGTCTAAGATTTAGAGATACAATAAATGCTTTACTTTTATCTTGATTTTATGCCTACTGGAAATCCTTAATGAGAAACAGGTTTTATTTTTCAGGAGATACTTGGTAAGGTTTTTTTTATACATTTTGATGTAATTTGCTGAAGCAGTATCGATTTGTCTTCAGAAGTAGGTACTGGGCACTTTTGCTTATGGAGTTGGACACTGCCTAAATAGATTTGTAGTCTTGTTTTCCATATATCGAAGACAGTTCTATAATTTAATTTTTGGAAAATGCATCATAAAAATGTTGTCCTTAACATATATTGATATTAGAGTACCAAAATCACTGTGTTTAAATGTAAATAAAATAGCCTGTTTTGAACTGGATTTATAAACTCTTCTATACATCTTGATTCAATGAAAGTTGAAACAAGTTTCTTTGCAGTACTTGTTACTAGCTTTCTTTTTTTCCTTAATATTTTAACTTTTATGCAATAAATATTTTTTCAAATTAAGGATGTTGTGAAATTAGTTTGAAGCAGCATTAACATGTTTTGGGATTACTGGTGTAAATCAAGAGTGGTGATACAAAGATTTCTTGGTTGTTGAAAGGTTGATTTTTAGTTCTAATCGGAAATTACCTATAAAAATATAAATTAAAGTTGATATTCTCCACAGTTCACAAGTGTAACCTGCAAATAATATTCTAGATCCTTTGTTTGCTCAGGCAGCTTTTTTGAGTTGCAAAATCTTCTCCAGCAAAACAGCTTTAGACTTAGAGGTTTATGTGACATGCCTTTTAAGAAGCAACAGACAGGGAAAATAGTGACTTCTACACACCAGAAGTGTGGCAAATGGTAGCATTTCTTTCTAAACATTTGTGCTCACAGAAAAATAAGCGAATTGTAGACCTGTGAGATGTAATATGAGAGAAACTATGTGTATTGATATGTAATGTCTGGTACAAAGTCCCTTGCAATGAATGCAAAGGGTGCCATTGACTGTGTTGAGCTTTTATCTGGCTGTGTAATGAGCTACTAAGAGAGTTTCTTATATAGAAGCAATAGGGTTTTCTTATACTGCTGTTCTTAAGTGTAGCAGGTACTTCACTGTGGCATGGTCAACACTAAAGTGTGTATTTTCTGGCGGTAATTAGGTATGTGTTTTCCTTTTTTTGCCAGTTTTCTATTTCTGTGATTTCAAAAGACTTTTGATTGTTGCAGTAAAAATTGTTGATGTTTTTGAGTTTGTTGCAACCTTTGGACTCAGGGAATATACCAAATACCTCTGGAGTAAGTGCAAGCTTCATGGCTTAAAAGTCAAATGGACATTATTTGCCTTGTCTGAAACATGGAAGTTTCAGTTTCTGCTGGATTGAGTTGGGTTATGCTTTTTTTCTGATATCTATGACTTTTATATGGATAGATAGCCCAGGAGAAACTCAATTAGTGTGAATTCATCTCTATGGTTTACAGTCTCTTCTGTCTTTTGGTATCTCTTACTATAGTCCTGATGCATGCAGTTTTAATGTCAGCAGACAATCCAGGTCTGGTGGAAACAAGGGTCATCTGTTAGAAATCCTACCAACTGAAAATTCAAACCAAAATGAAGCATTTTACCACAAGCAGCTTCCCTGCAGTGAGCCAGCTCATTCTCCCAGAGCAGCTCGCTCGGTGTTGCTTGGCCTAAGCAGTGTCCCAGACCGGGTACATGTATTTTTAAACGCGTGTCTGCCCCTTCTGCATGTTTTGCATCCACTTTCGTGTCAGCAAGTGCGGGGTGAGCAGAAGGCCGGCGCGAGGGCCACGCGGACTGCAGCAGGAGGCTTCTCCAGTGGGCTCCCATCTGTCAGGGCTGCGTGCTGATAAAGCTTGCGGCAGCTGGCTCGGCTCGCCCCTAATCCATTCATCCCGGCTGTGGATCAGGAGGTGGCCTGTCCCTTCCCGGAGGCCTGTGGACCTTGGAGAGTTGCCGTAGCCTCCAAGCAGTCCCTCTGGAGCTGGCAGCAAATATAATGACAGAGCACACGCAACTTGAGTGAGGGGCATGTGTGGCGGCTGTGGGGCATTGTGCCGGGGACAAAGACAGTCGCTCTCCTCCCAACTGACCTGTTGTGTCTTCGTCAACAACAGTGTGTTCGCAGTTGAAGTGCTAGCTACGGGTGGAAGATTATTAATGTGTTACTTGGGGAGGAATTGTGAAGTCCTGGAATATTTTCGTGCGTATCGTGCAACTCGTTGTGCACAGACTGCGGAGCAGAGTTAGCCGCTTGGAGCTCCAGATGGCACCGACGACTGTGAGAGACCACGACTGTATGTGATCTTTCCTACTGCTTTTTGGTGTAGGCGTATTATTGCTGTTACAAATAATTTATGAGTATAGTGGTTATTTAAAACCATGTAGTAGGTTGCATTTCGCTCCCCTATCAAGGCTACATAGCTTGTTAGCTCACAAAAGTAGTGAGATAATTCCTGCCCTAAAAATTTACAGCCTTTTGTGCACAAAATCTGTCATTGAGCCTGGAAGGTCTGAGAGGAGGATTGCTGAGAACAGGAGATGCAGCAGAAAATAAGTTCAGAGAGAGAACAGGAATAGAAAGATGACGGGGGAGCATATGAGTGGCAGAGCAGCGTAAGAGCTGAAACACTGTAAAATCGGCCAGCAAGTAAGACCTTATAGCAAAGGGATGGAGTCTTCAAATCATCCATTAGGAATAGCAATTCTTTCTTATATTAAAGAAGACCTGAATATTTTGTGAAACACAGAATGGCCACACATCTGAACAATAACAAGGAAATATGTAGGCAGGAGTTATTAACTGGCTTGTCCCCTGTCACAGTTCCCCAGTCAGTAGAAGCAGCACATCCTCACGTACCACATCTCTTGCAACTGCATCAGTAGATGTGTAGCATTTCTGTTTATTTGATGACTTCCCTAAAAAAGAGAAAAAGCATGCTAAATCCCAGAAGTCACAAAGTAATTAAACAGCTCAGAAGAAATTGGTTTTATCCCACAAAAGAAGTGTGCTTGAGAGTTTAAGAGAATCCTGATCTAATGATTGACATCTGTTGCAGCAAACACCTCAGAGACAGTCCAGGAGCAAAATGGACACACTGCTGCTGCTGCTTGATTTGATTCCCCAATCAATGGCTGACATGACCTTCAGTGCATACGACATATTAGAAGAGGCAGGACACAGCAATTTGAACTGACGTGGAGGATGCAGCATAAAACAAAACAAAAACTGCTCAGAGCTCTGTCACAAGCTTTTTGCGACAAGGTTTTGTGACAGAAAGTTGCAGAGGCTACAAGAAAAGCAATATGATATTCAAAACTGTCTTTATCTGAGTTGAGAGGTGGGTTATCTTCACAGATTAATTGCTTTAAAAGCATATTTAAAGGAATACATATGCAATAACAGAAAATAAATGGATTTTGCTCTCTTTTGTTATGAGGTACACTTTAAATGAATCATTGTGTTGAAATCTTCAGGAAGGAAGACTCAGTTGTACAGAACGCATAAATAGAGCAAGCAGTGCAAAATCTTGGAGCTGAAATGTGGTTAGGAAGATCACATTCACAACTTGGTAGACTGGGCTCCATGGTTTTGTAGCTCTGCAATGAGCCCAGCTCTGGTTTGCTTCAAACATGAAAATCTATCTCAAGTAGCTACACTGCAGTCCAGACTTCCATGAACAGTTAAACTCTCAATACCTCAAATTCTCCGTGGAAACATGGATAGATTAAATGGAATGTTAGATAAAATTGGATTTGGCATAGTAAATTTATATAGACTTTTTAGGCCTGTGCTATTTCTGTGGGATGCTGTTCTGTTTTGACTCTAATTTTAGTTTGGAGAACTTGTTTGATTTCCTTTTTCACATCCATATGTGCTCATATGGTGAATTTATAGTCTTTTTACTAGGTTTTCATTATGTTAACTCTAATTATTATAGCACTGTGCAAGCAGTGCTGTAGTTCATACTGAGATACAAGTTTTTGCAGTAGCAGTGGCTTTTTTGTTAAACGTTCCAATATCAGTACTTAGGATTTTAAAACAGTAATAATTTTGAGGTATGTAAATGGACGCAAGAGGAAGGCATGGTAAAATCTCTTGATAAAAGAATTTTTTTCTAGATTAATCAAATAATTCAGAATTTCCTGAAACTTACTGAAAGTCAAGCCTATAATTTAAATAGAATTTATATTAATATACTCTGCAGATGCTGAAATACACTAAGTAATAAAAAAGTTTAAAACCCACTGAAAATAGCTTCCTAAAAGGATGTATTATCTTGCTCCATTTTAATGACTTGCTGGCTCACAGTACGTCTTTTCATATGTGTGCATTATGAGGTCTTTCCCGTTGGGGGCTTGTCCATGTACCTTACTTGTCATTATCTTCTGTCGTTAAGGTGAGACTGAAATGGGAGCAGCAGCTCTGGCAGTGGCTTTTACTTGGGTATCAATGCCAAGGATTAAATTTCAAGTGCTCTGTGAAATGCCCTGTTCTGCAGAGAGTCTGTTATGAAAAGTGGAGGATTTATACAAATACAGCTTGACAGTTAAATGTTTCTCTAAAAGTACTGGCTGCTTTCTCCTTACCTCAGTTGTCTTCCTGGCTCGGTGGTATTCCTTTCCCCAAGGCATCAGTCTTTGATGTGAAATGCTGTGTCCGAGACTCACAGATCTCTCTTGGAAAGATGACAGAAGATGAGAAGAAGCTCTCCCAGAAGCACACAGAAGTTACTGGAGGTGGGCTTAGCACTGGGAGGGGATGGACAGCGGGAACAACAGGAGAAGAAGGGTTGAGGAAGAAGGCTGATAGGGTGAATGATGGGAGGATGGGAATGGTTTGGGTGCCCAAAGCGCTTTCTGAGGAAAAGAGTTTGAGTTGATATCCACCGCACAAGTTTGTTTAGAAAAAGTGGAGGGTGAAAATGAAGATGAGAACATGGAAAACCATGGTGAAACATGCTCACCAGTCTTGCTGATAAAGGGGAGGTGGAAGTTGAGGTACTAGTTGCTGAAGTTGTCAGGTAATTTTGTTGCCCATATGGTGGAGAAATGAATTGTGTGTCTGTTGTAGAGTACTTATGTATGATAGCCTTCTTGTACATATTTTGTCACTGTCTCTGGCCTTGCAGATGTTTCTGCGAATCCTCTCCCTACTGTGCTACCACCAGTGCTTGTATCCCAGAGCTTTCACTTCATTTTCTGTGACCTGCCATAAGGTGGCCACATGGCCTGGCAGTGGTTGTCTGGGTGCTGCTTGCCCCAGGATTCTCACCAAATGTAGTGTGATGAAAACTGATTTCAGTAAGAAAATGACCACATGTTTGCAGTTTGCTTCAAGGCAGAAGGTAGTGTTTGTCACATATAGTAGCATTTTGAAGTTCCTGTGTTTGTATGGGTCATTTTTACACTTAAACTCTGTGATACACTACAAATGAGCATTCATGTTTAGTGCCATACAGCACTTTTTTTGCGGCCTTACAGTTGCTCCTTCCTCAGCAGTGTTTGGGGGGGAAAAAAAAAAACAAAACAAAAAACAAACAACAACAACAACCAAACAAACAAAAAACCACAACACCTTTATCATCAGCTTTTCTTTTGCAGTAAAGAAGTAGGTGCAGGGAAATGAAACAATTGCATCATTTGGTGGGCAGGCTTTGACCAGAGCTTAAAGGCTTAACTGACTAGAAAAACCTACCTATTGCTGTGTTTGTTTTTTAATTAAAAGCATGTGAATGGAAGACATATCCTATCCTGCTGCATAATTAACAAAATGTGTTTGGCCTGAAATATAATAGACAACATAAATGGATGAACAGAAGCAAAACCAGCAAGTCTTACAAGGAAGTCACCAAAGACTCGTGGTGTTCACTGATATTTAAAAGGAAATTGATACAGTAGAAATAGATTCAGTTTTAGCCTGAGGCTGAAACACAGATCTTTTCACTAATCACAGCTTTTTAAGAGGATCCATTTGTGACTGCAGCATGCCTTTGAAGAAGGACAGACAGAATGAAGTTGTATGTATCATTTCAATATTTCTTGAAAAAAAAATATTTTTTGTCTTTAAACATGTAGGCAGCCATATTCTGTACTGGAGCTAATATTTGTAATTCAGGTTTTATGTTTCTAGGTTTGCTTAAAATACTTTCTTAGCTTGTCTTTCCTTATGCCTTTATCTCTGGCACCTTCTTGCCCTTCCACCTCTCTTCCCAACGCTAATAAAAAGGGAAAAATAAGAGAGAAGAGGAGAAAGAAACCAAGAAAACACAGTTAATTGGCTATTGCTTATGTATGCACTCTGAAATAAGCATGGCAAGGTCAGCAACACACCAGAGGCGCACTTCGTGATGATGGAATAGCTGTGCATGTGGGACAGATGAGGAACATTTATGCTGTAATCACTGATCACACAAGATCTGTTACTTGGTTCTGCACAAAGCACACTGCATTCTCTCTTCAGACAGGGATTTCCTTGCATTTGGTTCCCTGACTAGAAAGTCAAGCCATCACTTAAGAACTTTTTCTCACTTCCAGCTTAAACACAGCTATTACTGCTTATGCCAGATTGACCTTTCTCGTGTTTAACTGTCTTTCCTGTCAAGTTTGTCTTCTGATAACTTTAATTTACGCAGTATATTTTTTCATAAGTATGCTTCATCACTGGAGACCCAGGTTTTTGAGGAGCACATGCAATACCAGGCTCAGAGTGCAGCACACTGTTATCAGAAGTCATTGTCTATGTGTTGCCTCCCAAAAATCCTTTTTTTAACCCCTGTTTGAGAATTTCATAGTCACTTCACATAACTAATAAATACTTTGCTGATGCTAGGTTGCCCTACAGATAATTTTCATACACTTTGAAGTGTGTGAGATACCTAAACCAAGTTTTTTGTGGAACTGAAGAGAAATAGTAGATTTAAATTTGTTTTGTATTTAGAAGAATCTAAGCACCGTAATCTGCAGGTTTTTAAGTCCAGGATAGTGACTCTGGCTGCTCCAGTTCTTAGCTTTTGAGGTAAAAGACTGGTTCATGTAGTTGGATCTTGAGGTTTCTGGTTTCATACAACCCACAGATGCTTTGTCTTGGGACGGGCAAAACCATTTCTAATTCCAAATTGTCACCTTGCCTACTGCAGTGAGTACCTTAACCAAGCTGTTCCTACCTCAGGGGAATTTACCATCATCTTCCTTTTTGTGAACAACTGCTTGATCAAAGAATCTTACACCCTTTCTGTAGCAGTATTTTATGCCTTAAGAGATGGAGGTGTAATGATAAATGCCAGAAAGCAACAAGTTAGCTCCATCCAGGCTATAAAGTCATTGTAGAGAATGTGGATTCAGTAGCTCAAAAGTCTTTGTGTAGCAGCAAAGGTTTTAGACCATGTGTTGTCATCTTGTCCTGACTTTATTTTCAGTCAGTATGGTTCTGTGCAGCCCTTCTAAACAGTGTAGCTTCATAAACAGACATGAAACCTAAAATCCTATATTTAGACTATTCCCTCATTTGTGAAGAATGGTTGGTTCCATTAGTGGTGGGCAACTAATTGACATCCCAACAACAGACGATATTCTTCCAAGCTGGACAGCCCCAATACTGGAAGCCCTTCTTCTCTGTTTTTTGTGACAGATACTTGATTTTTAACAAGGGAGCACATTTAGGCCGTGAGCACACAGGGCTGAGGCAGCAGATGACAGGATCATGTGACAGGGACAGGCATTTCTAGCTTATTTTAAAATGTATATTGTTTGCGTGCTCTGAGGAATAAACTCACCTCCGGTTACACTCTTTCCATGCTCTTTGGCTCAGCCTTCAATCCACAAGAATCTTTCCTTTCAATTTACTGCAAAGGTGATGTTCCTTTTGCAGTCACCTTTTCTGGGAAGGTGAAATCCAGGCTGATGTTTCCTGTACAGGCTGGACAGAGGGTGCTCCTGTACCCCATTTGGAATTTTCCTTCAAGGTGGCTTTTTAATTCCAATTAAACCCAGCTGTGGGTTTAAAAACGTGTGGTTGAAAACAACAGGTTTTAGTCAAGCCACCTGGTTTGTACCACAGCCCCTCTTTGCATCCTCAATGCCAACAGGTTTGTTCTTGGGCCCCTACCAGGTTTGTGAGTGTGAATGAGGCTTGTTAGTGAACCTCTCTGCGTTTGGCCTTTGTGAGTGTAAATGTAGGTTTGAAAACAGACATAACCTGTTAGTAACTGATGTTCTCTACAACAAGCAGCACACATGAACATTCACAGAGTGCGTTCCTCTTCCCCTCCCTGCACTCTGCCCTGTGGAAGTCCTTCTGAAACTCCTGTCTTTGGGATACTGCAGTCAGATGGAAAACTGGCATGGTATGGAGCATGCTCTGGCTTCCACCCACAGGAGACAAAGTGTGTGGGAGGACTACAGTGGTGTGCCAGACAGGTACTGGTACAGGGCATCTGTTCCTGCCGTGGGAGTGTACCTGTGAGCTGTGGATATCAAAGAACTGAGGTGGGAATATATAACTTTTCCTCTTGAAATCTCTTCCGTCTTTGTCTCCCATTATTTTCAGTGAAGTTTTTCTGCATTCGGATTTGACATTCAGGCGAATCTGTCATCAGTTGTTAAAAGGCTCAGTTGATTTTGAAACAAGGTTCTCTGCTGTTCAGAAACACTCCGTCCCATTTACTCCAGCATGCCTAGCCATGTTTTTAGGCTTCGTTCATGTTCTTCTAAATGAAAATGTCACACTTCCCTTTCTAGCGAACTTGCAAAACTGGTCAAACTAGACTGACACAGCAGCATAATATTACACTCACTACTTCTCTAGCTTTGTAGGCCAAATGCAACCCTGACAATGCCCTGTGTATGGCTCGGGGTAGATTAAAGCATGTGCTTTCTTGTTGGATAAATGATGTGGAAATGTAACTCACCCTGATACGTCCTCTCTGTCTTTTTCTTTCTCTCTTCCTCTCTCTTTTCTTTCTTCCACTGCCCCTCATCTCTTTTGAAAATAGTGGAGTTAAGTTCAAAGAGATGACTTTTCCGGCCTGTGGAGTGAATGAGGAGTGATAGCTGGGGGAATGAAGAGAGAATAACACAGCTCAAGTATTGATGTTGAGATGGCAGCTTTCTCTTATGTTCTCTTCCCTGGGTTTGTAAGCCTCTGAAAGATGGGTGGAGATATACCAACCATTTCAGGAAAATAAAGATTCTAGTATGGGTCACTGGAGACCTAGCATACTCTGGATTAATTTGGGATCTTCAGATGTGTTGCATTCTTACTAATGGTATTTACAGTTTTCCTTTCTGACTGCTTAACCCAGGAAAGGGAAAGTCAGATGAGCAATTACAGTCTACAACCCCCTCATTTCCCATTTATATGATAAAGCAGTTCCTGGATTTCAAAAACTTAATACCAACATTCTCAGCAACATATATTGAATTTTTTTGTTATCTGTTGTCTTTGACTCTCTCCACAATAATTATTTAATTTACCCTCATGTTCCCCTTTGTCCTCTCCCATGCAGCAATGCGTATGTTCCATGCACATTTGTGCAACACAGCATTATTTGTGTAATACATTAGAAATACATATTAGTGATGCATAGATAAAATGAGCTAAAATGGCCCTTTTCATTACAAATATCCTTCATATACTTAACTATTTAGGAATGTTATAAAATGATTGCTTAGCTGAAGTATGTGTAAGTGTAGAAATTAGTGTTTATAATAATAGAAAAAATGGTAGAAGAGAAGGAAGTAATGTGCCGTGCTGACGACAGACTCCAGAACAAGTTTTTGAGTAGAACAGTAACTTCTCACATCTGATGATCAAAATGACAATGACACAACCTACTTCCAATTGCCCAGTGCACAAACTGAAGAATAACCATGAAAAATATGTACTAGGATTATGAAGCCTTCTGTGGATACATTCCTCTTGTGGGGAGAGGGGGAGAAGGTGGGTTTTTGCCAAATGCCAAACTGCTTAAAAAACTAAAGTAAATCAAAAACGATGGGTAGATAGAAAGTGTATTGAATGGCAAAAATGGTATCTTTATATATTTAAAGTATATGCAAAAAATACTCAGACCCCCTCACCCCCCTGTTTTCAATTCAGGATAATAGTAAATACAAAAAAAAATCCAGCTCTCAATCCTGTGTTTTAGTCTCTTAACATTTATAAAAGTCAAATAGTATTTCTTTCTGTTTGTTTCATGTTCCCAGGGCTGGCTTGTTTATCCCCAGGAAGAGGTGGGAGTGTCTCTTGGGATGCTAGCCTCACAGTCTGAGTCTGGGAACAAATTCATCTACCACAGCACTCCTAAATTAAAAGAAGAGTTACTGCTTGGTCATTATGGAAATCTCTTTAGGTAAAGATATACCATAGAATCTAAATCTAATTTGGAAATTATTATGGGCAGGCGCAATAGCAATAGCACTAATATTCAGGGTGTCTGACATTTCCTACTGTAAAAGCCTGTCTTAAGTTTTGCTTACAGGGAGTTTTTAAAAATATTGAAAATACCACAATAACAGCTCCGATTTTTGTTTTGTTTGTTTGTTTGTTAAATAGGGTTTGAAGGGGGAAAAACAAACAAAACCACAAACAAACAAAAAACCCCCAACAAAACCAAACCAACCAAACAAACAAAAACCACCAAAACCCACCATGCCCTCACCTCTTCTCTTTAAACAGACCTTACAGTCCCATTATTTTTATCAGAAACTTAAAAATGAACTGCTGCTGCACTTGGTGTGCAGGGTAGGTCACTTACCATTGCCACGAATGTGCCTGTGTTACCACACCTGTCAGATCTGAGCTGGTATTGCCACCTGCCCAGTCCAGGAGTGTAGCTCAAAAGGCTCAAAGAGCCTCCCAGCATCGTGGTCTCATCTGTGCTGGCAGTACCCCCTGGCCCTGCCTGGCAGTGGGGACAGCAGGCTGAGAAAACAGAGGTGAGGTGTAAGACCTGATCTGGGCATGTGGCACAGAGGGATCCTGAGCAGCAGCAGGAAGAGAGCAAAACCCATTATGGAGGTGAGGAGAGAGGATGACTGGCTGGAGGAAAGGACAGAACTAAGAGGAAGAAACTAAGGTCTGGTGAGGAGCCCTGGTGAGGATGGAGCTTCACTGTGGTAGGGCAGGAGATGAGTGTTGGAGGTGATGTGGGTCCTAAGGGAAGCAGTGAAGGCTGGACAAGGAGCAGGAGGATGGGGGACACTGTGTGAGGGCAGGGGGAACATAGGGCTTGGGTCCCCAGGAATAGGACTGCAAAGGAAAGCAGAGGCTGGGAGACAAAAATTCTCCAGAGGAGAGGAGAGTAAAGCCTCTAGATCTGCTGTGAGATTAAGGCCAGAAGATTCACACGGGAAAGGCAGCAGGACTAGGACATGAACAAATGGGAGGTGACAGGGAAAGAAGACCACATCTGAGTTGACATCAGCAACCTCAATTTTCACATCTTCACTTTTGATCCTATTTTTGTGACCTAATATAATGTTTTAACAGACAGGGCTCTGTGCGTAGGGGTGTTAAAAATAACTGACCTTGGAAGAACGTAGAATATCCTTACTGTTGTGAGTGTTTGTAAAAACAGCCTGTATTTCGCTAAGCACATACTTCAACATCCATGACCTCCAGTGCTCATATTCTAAAAGTCATGGCACATCTTGAGGTTTGTGTATTTTTTCTTTTAAGAGGGAAGGCTTCATTGAAATAAACTGACTGCTGTCTGAAGCAAATATACATGAAATTTTCCCTCACGAGAACTCCACATCATTTTTCTATTGCAAAACTTCGGTTTTGGTTGGCTGTTTCTGTGAAGGTGCTTGTGAACTGACATAGAGGCTTAAGTTACAACAAACGAAGTTACCAAAAGACTTTCTGAAGGTGGCAAAACTGGGTGTTCAACATGGTTATTAGACTTACTGGTGCTGTTTTCAAAGCTAGCTATGAATCTCACTTGATTCCAGCTTCCAGTATGATTTTGGCACATAAAGAAATCTCTTATAAAAGAGGTAGGATTTCATGCAAGCTTTTTTTTCCTTCCTTCCAAATGTTAATATAGCTCCTTTCACATCTTAATAAAAATTTTAAGTATCTTAAACGTTCCAGTGATAGGCTGTTATTCACGGGGGGAGCTGAAAACTCATTGAAGTAAATACTTCTATCAGGAATGAATGTGGGCTCAGGGGTTAACTGCTGTCTCTGTTAACACCTGTTATATAGAGCAAAGGCAGAAAACTTGATCATTTCTAACTAAAACGTTTTATATATGAAGAAACTCTTTGCCTTTTCACAGATTTTAAAAAATTATTATCTTAACCTTTAAAGTACCTGACTTTAAAGGTGATATTCAAATGTCCCTCTGTGGAGACTTAAAACAGCCTTTGTAGAAGTATTTTGAGTAGTTTTAATAACAGTGGTTTCTGGCAATTGCAAAATGAGATCTGACCAATTTTAGTAAAATGCTGGCACTAAACCCTCTGAGCTTGCTTTTGAAATGGTGTTTCAGTTTGAATTGAGTTAAAGTGATGTTTTAAGAAGTTTTGTGCCTAAATGACAGACAGCTGCTAGAGGAGGTAATGATCTGTCTTCATGTTTGATGCCTTCTTTTATCAGTCTAAGGCTTTTCACTGGCTCAGATCTATTGATTAGCATTAGTTTATTTCTCAGGAAGCTTGCTTTGCATAGAAATGTCATGGGCTTGGGGTACTAACTGCATGCTAAGGCAAGAGCTTGAACTCTCTCTAATGCTGCTGGGTAAATTACATGTTTGCTGAGTGTTCAGCAGGGATAAAATCTTTGCAGCACCTCAAAATGTTAAATGGGGTCGGGTTTGTCTCCTTTGAACAAATATTGGGAGAGAAAATAATGGGATCATATGGAAGATACCCTACACTTTGCTTTGCTTTATGGAGTGTAAGTTTATGGAGTTACAGTTGAGTGGAACTCCAGAAATTTTGGGAGAAAACCTTTGCTTCACAGCAACTGGTGCATCTGTAGTCAAAAGAATGATAAATGGGAGACTGGGAGAAAGAAGATGTATGTTGTTACTATTAATGAAATTAATTTACCTCTTCAAAAAAGTTAAAAAATAAAAGAACACACAGAAGCAACTTGGGGAGACAGGAATTTGATTGAATGCAGTGTTTTAATCTAAAATATTAGGAGGCTTGTTTTGGTTTTCCTACTTTCCTCGCAGGGTTCCAGGTGCAACACTACTTTTATATGGTCACTTTGAAAGCAGAAGCAAAAATAGCACTGCTCAGTAATTATGCTAACTGCACTGATGGAGGTTAGGAGTAAGCTAATAACCTTGGGGAGGAAGAAGACAGTCTGGAAATACTGAACAGGATTTTTAACAACCCATTATTTTAGATGCATTTTAACTTTTTTCATAGTGTATGTAATGAAAATCTAGAATTTTTCTTAAAGTTTCTGGAAATTTTATTGTAAGATAGGCAGGATTGTAAATATTGTTATTCAGTGACTTAATCTGATGCTTCTGCTTTTGCTTTATTAAAATTCCTGTGTATTTCCCAGACAATTCCTACACCCCTTTATTCCTTTTCTGTGTTTGTTCTAGCTTCTTTTTCTAGGTGGGTTTTTGTACTTCACCAGGCCATGATAAACATTCATAGATTGGGTCAATGCCTAGTGTCTACTTTCTGCACTACTTGTAAATAAGAAACTTAATATTTCTCTATCTTCTTAGAGGTTTTTTCCATGTTATAAACACACAGTGTATTTTCTTTAGTTGGTCATTGTAATAGATTTACTTAAGATACACTATCGGTGATATTGATTCCTTAAGATTTCTTGTACTGTCCATTCTACTCCCCCACTCCTCTAATCTCCAGGATTACAATTAGAAACAGTTTAGAAGACAGGTTCAAAAAAACCCAAACAAAAAAGAAACAAAAAAGCAATTTATGGTAAAGCAGTTCTTTAAAATAACATGGTAGTATCATATGTGTGCAATCTTTCTTTTATATGTTTGTTCAATGGTTTAAGCTATTTCCAAGAACAGTGCTGCACAAATGTGCAGTAATTACTTTACAGAAAAACAAGTTTGCTTCTGTTTAATACCTAATTTTATATGATAAAGAACACAGTGTTTCTTAGCTCAAAGATAACATCATCTGAGAAAGGTGGCCACTAATTTCAAAGAGAAGATGTGATCAAAATAAGAGAGAAGCAGGGGCGGGGGGGGAGCATCTCATGATGATTCTCGAAAGAAGATGCTTCCCATTTTGTGTATCTATAGCGAAAACTGAACTGCAAATGCTGAAATTTCCTAACAGTTTTAAAGTCGACTAATGTGTGGCATGCCTTGGCAAGCTGCATCTTGCCAATTTTTCTTCATCCCCTCAAGCATATGCCTTGCTTGCATAACCAGTTTTTTAGCCACATGGATTCAGTGTTCCACACTGCACAGAGTCTGTGCAAATTCATTGCTAATACTAAAAGAACATTCATGTTAAGTTATTTTGAATAGCAAATTCAATCTAAAAAAAAATCTCAGGTATTTAAAAAATAAAGTAGTGATCTGGTGAACAGTGTGGATATGGCACTGTATGTGTCACCCATCTCTGCATTCATCAGCTCTGCACTCTCACAAAGAGAGATCTTCCCATTGTGATGAAACTCCCTCCACATCTCAAACTACCCCTAAATGGTCTTTAGCTTGGCCAGACTACTGAAGGCCATATGGCCCTATAACATTTTCTTAATGCCCTTCCAAATCTCGGTAAAAGCCTTTCTTTCCAGCAATGCGAGTATCTTGCCTGAATAAAATTAAATTTTAGTTCCTTGAAAGAAAACGTTATCAGCCTTCCTAGCAGCTGTGAGAATTGTGCTGTGCTGATTAGATGTGACACATAGAAGAAAAACTGCTCTAGCAAGTGGTATTTGTGATTCAGTAGGTGACACTGTTCTCTCTAAACCCGTGCTGAATCAATGCCCCTGCAGTGTATCAGGGGACACTATAGCTTTTGCTGGCCCTGTCATTCAGATGAGATGTAAAACCAACGTCCTGGCTGCTTATAGTCATGATGGGTTCCATAGTAAACTAGAACAGAAGATAGGAGGCTGCCCCAGCATCTGGATTTGATTTATTGATGAATGAATGTAATGGAAAATGCACCATGACAGATAGGTATGGTTCTCTCTCTCCCTTTTGTGTGTTGTACACAGTTACTCTGTGCTGTGAGACTCCAGGAGAGGAGTCCCACAGTAGCACGCCTGGCAGTACTGAAGCATTGTGCTGCTTCCAAGCAGTGTGTTGGTACACAGGCTACACAACATGCTCGAGAAGGGAACTGGGATTTTTGCATTGAAGGGAGAGGATGAACAATCTGTTTTGGGATTGGACTGCAGTTGCCATTTTTATGGAGTCGAGAAGAATGGGTTTCTGCCTTTTAGCACTCAGAGTTCTACCTCGGGCAACTAATTTCTTCCTGTAACATTACACTTCACTGAAGTTCCTGGTATCTTAATTTCTTTATCTGTAGAAAACCTGAATAAGAATTCAATGGGAGCCTAGATTTTTAGCATTTACATAATTGTGAAATATCAGTTAATAAAATAGTATTTACAGATTTGGGTTTTTTTGTTTGTTTTGTTTTGTTTTTTTGTTTGTTTGTTTTTGTTTTGTTTGGGTTTTGGGGGGATTTTTGGTTGGTTGCTTTTTTTGTTTTGGGGGGTTTTTTGTTTGGTTTTTTTGTGTTTTTTTTTAAACTGGAAAATGTGAAGTGTGAGAATGCTTCTAGTTTTAAGATATTCAGAAATTGTGTACTGAAGTACAGTTGGTAGTATTTGCAGAATGGCAAGAGAGAGCTGAATTATGTATTTTGTAGGAAGCTATTCATCTTCCTTGGGAATACTATATGCAAACAGGAATACTTTTAAAATTAAGCAAAATGTACATGCTGTGTAGTCAAGAGGGGGAAGGCTAATACGAGTTCAAAATGTGTATAATAGCAAAAAGATTCTTACAGGAGATTACAGTCTCACATACTACAACATTTGACTATCACAAAGATTAAAGCTTATTTTGTTCATTTGATACAGAACATACGTGACTTACAGTAAGTATAAGTCTGTAAAAGTCTCTTTAGAAATGCAGTTTAGTCATGTCTCATAGAATTCATCAGGCTTGTATTTGAGTTTCCAAGGATATTACTCCTTTCTCTCCCACAATTTGATCCCACTGGACTTTTTCTGCCAGTGGAAGATGAGTGGACTCTTTATCCTAAACCCACCATTGTTTTCTTGAGTTAAGCTTAAATCTGGCAAACAATAGAAATGGCACTTGCTGAGCTGGAAATTTTTTTTTATTTTATTTTTTTTTCTCCTTTAAAATCTATTGTTGCAGAAATGTAACTGTAGTTAGAAATGAAGACTTGAACATGAAAACAGAGTGAGCCATGGTGAGTGATCTCCCCACAAGCTCTTGAATCCATAGTCATGGAGTTTTTTCAGAGGTATTTCTTATACAACATCTGAAAGATGTTATAACAAATTTTTCACATTTTGTCAAATCTGACTAAAAGGGAGGCATGGAAAGAGGGAGTAAATGAAGGGGGAGGAGGAGGGAAGGAGGAGAGAGGGTGAATTACACTTTCATGTGAACCAAACCAGACAGTTAAATGACTCTACCCATGCCCAAAATAAAGTTGTTTGTATTTATTAAAATCTAAGAAGAGAAAAGAATCAAAATACGTCCTCTTGCTTCTTTCACCTGTGCACACACTTGCAACCAAGTTTATTACCATGGTCACAGTATTGGTAGCTTCATAGTAAGTCACTGAATAAAAGTATGGTTGCTCTTCCCAGCTCAATTTGATGTCCTCAATTACTGTCTAATTCTGAAAAACATGCATGCAGTACCCACCCCCTTGTCCATGAGAATTACCATCTATTTCGGATGCAGCCAAGCTTCCTATCAGTTTAGTTAAAGCAGCTTGTGCAAATTTATCTAAACCAAGCGTGTGTAGAAGCGTGTGCATGTGTGAAAATGAAAAATCTTTTCTCTGAGCAGCTAATCCTCAGTGGTGGGGCACTAAGCACGGTTGCTGTTGTGTGGGTTTTTTTTTTCTATGAAAAATAATCAGTGGTGTTTCCCTACAGGCCATTTTCCAAATGCTGGGGAAGAAATGAAACATCATATTCCTTTCCCTACTGTCTCTTCTAGTATTTTGTTCCTGCTGCTGCTGTTAACAAGTACAAAGAACAATGTTACATTATTGGGCTGACTTGGCTTTTTAGGAAATCTGCAAATTATGAATAATCTCTGTTCTTGAGCATCAAAAAGTAAATAGAAGCAAAAACAATTTAAAAAAAAGGAAACCCCCAAACAAGCAAACAAAACATTCATCTCGTTTATCTGTTAATTGCTCTGTTTTTTTTCAGGGCCCGAGGAAGGCCCCAAGGCTAACATGCCACTTAGGAACTGACTTTGTACTTGCAATATGTGTCTTACAAGCCTGTCTCCCTATTCCCTCCTCATTTTCTTTCCTCTTTCTTGACACAACACAGCTGTAGAGTTCACTTCTTTGGGGGCTGTTGTATGGGGGATTCCAAGGTGCGAAACCTTTTCTGTTAGATTTCTTTTTTTAAAAAACTCACTGAAGTAAGTGATGAAGCTTTCAAAAAACAGTCTGATAGAGGATGAATAAGTTTGGGTTTTCTTTAATTTTTTAACATGGAGGCTCTAGAAGCCAAGGCATAGCAAGATGCTGATCTATGCTGGCTGCTTTATGTGAGATAAACAGAACTGCTGTGTTGAACGCAACACTCTCCTGAGCCCTCACTCCAGAAAACAACGTGCGTTACTAAGACTGGTACCATGGAAGTCTGTCTGTAGCAGCTGTAGGTATGAGTCAAGGTAAATACAGGTACCACTGAGCCCTGAAGAATTGATTTTATTATTGTCGTATGGCAAAAAGTGTAGAACAGGATAGGTTTTCTTTCAGGCAGAGAGATTGTCAGAAGATTAAACTATCAGGGAAACGTTATTCTTAAGGACTTCAGAAAGAGTATTTACAAAATTCAGAAGAAAGTTACTAGCAGCAAATTTTCATGTATTAGTTGCGTGTATTTACAGCTCAGATACTGTAGTTACAGTGTAAATTCCAAAGACAAACAGAGCTATCCAACAGCCTGTTATTTTGAACCTATAATAAGCATTTTTGTCTTCTTGTTTGTGAGAAACCACATAACATTTAATATATGCCTGTTTGTGGGAATATATTTTCTAAAAAATGCTGGAAAGTGAGTGTGAATTAGTTGCAGTCTTCCTTTAACCTTTTCTCTCTTTGTTGTCTTCCTCTTGTTAATGACTGTTTTGCTAGGTGCTGTGTACTGGTCACTTACGTGCATCAGCTGGAGAGTGGATGTGAAATGAAAATTGAAACTTGAAGCAAACTGATTCATTAGCCAGAACCCTCCCTCCTCATTTTATCCCTCTAGATGCTTGTGTGAAAGCAGAGTAGAAAAAAAAATATTTTTTTCTTGGACTTTTAATCAGTGGAACACTGTAACTGTGCAAGTACCAGGGGGCAGAGGGGGGTAGAGGGTGTCTGTGTGCATGCGTGTGCATGCATGTGCATACATACATAGAACTAGAGAAGAAAACCAGAAAACTCTGTATCATCACATCTCACAAAGTTGTATTCCATTGCTTTAGTACATACCAAAGCATAAAAGCAATGCCAGGTATGAGGAGATTTAATAACATTAATGTATTGCATCTCACTTTGAAAATACCACTTATTTTTAACATAACAGCTTTCATGAATAATTGTGAAAATTAGTTTTCCTGTCTTTATGACTTAAAGCTGATTGGATTAGATAATTTGGGGTCTTTATGATTAGTTGGAAATACACTTTTTTCCTGTATTTTGCAAACAAAATCTGGTTTTGCACAGATTTACATTAAGGCAATTACATACAGACCCTATAGAAAGCATGCTGTTTAACTCTATTTGTAAAATGCAACAGATTTCGTGCAGGTGCTCTAATTTTTCATGCTGTAGAGGTGCAGTGTGGAGGTGTATTGTGTGCTTGGACATGCACACTTTGCAGGCTACAACTCGTTACTACAGATGATGCTGTCTCCATTGCAGAACTCAGTGGATCTCATTTTGCTTGTTTGTGGTTTTAAGGTTTTTGCCTGGATGTTTTTTTCAGTGGAAATAACATGGACTTAAGACATTCCGTACTGAGAGATGCAACACAAGTTTTGTGAGAAATGAATGTTGGTAAATCATGGTAACGGAGTTCTGTTGAGGAGACCCCTCTGTGTATGTACATAAAGAAAGCTGTTTTACCAATAACCCAACATTTGCTAGCATTTGTGTTCAGACTGGGATCAGAATTTGCAGTGACACATGGGTGGCAGCAAGGCTACGGAACAAAATCCAGCCAGGCCAAATGGAGTTAATTTTCCTGTAATTGAGACTCAGAGCCTTGTATCTGTAATGTTAGTGTCAGCTGCCTTTTGTGAAGACAAGTAAATTATGCACCCTTTATAAAAGAGATGATTTCCACTGAAAGGTAGTTTATGAGATCTAAAGCCAAATTTAATGTAAATCTCCCTCACCTTTGTAGTCATCATCCTTCCTGGCCTAAAATACCTTCCAGATAGTGAAGTATGTTCAACTGTAGTTTCTGTTAAAGAAATGCATTAAGGAATTATTTTAATATGCATATATATAGGCACATACACAGATGCGAATGCTGTGGAGGTGAGGAGACATTTGCCTGATAGCTCTGAGCTGTCGTAGTTTGATTTGAATTAACACCACTTCTGTAGTAAGTTGTCTTGTATTTTACTCCTGTTTTGGAGAGCTTTTCTTCATTACTAGCCCAAGAAGTCTGGTTGCATAGCCCAACAGTTACCCTTCCCCTTCAAAACAGTACCAGGTTAAAGTAATTTTCCTTGTAGTCAGCAAGCCCCCTTAAAGACAAGCAACACAAGAAAGAGCCAGAGGAAGTTTTCTTTCCTTTCTATTTAATTTGACCTATCAAATAAAAAGTTATTGCAGTTACTCTCTATGAAAGTGTAACTGGGATGGGGGGAGTGAAGGTAAAAATATTTAACTGTTTGTAACTTCTGTACAGTGTCTCTCCATGGATAGAACTGATACACATATTTTTCCCTTTAAGATTATGTTAATTTTGCGGGGTTTTCTCCGAAAAATGTATTTTGTAAAGGAAACACTGGTAGTAATTTCAAAATTTTGCTAATAATACTGAATTCAAATTTTGCTAAATAGGATGATTTAAACTATCAAAGTAAATTGTATTTTGCACATAGTCAATTAGTGCATGTTAACCAAGGTATTCTAACAAACATTCTTCCTCTGGTAAGGGTAGTGCAAATTAGTAACTGTAACCAGTTCTAGCAGTCGTTCATTCATTCTCCTAAGGCAGAAGTTAAGATTGTGATTTTATAGGAAATGCCAAAGTGACCTAACCTTTCAAACTGTGCTTTCCAAAACTGAAAGGCTGGCTTTTCCATAAAAGGCTTCCCGGTCATACGAAGAGTGTAGTCTTCACACATCTCCCCCAAATTTTTGGCATGTGTTTTGGTCTCTGTTCACTTATAGCAGCAGCGTAGTGTCGGGGTGCCAGTTTCGGTGTTGGCAACTGTGATTCTTGCCCAGCTCAGTAACACAAAAAAGTGACAGGTGCCGGAACTGTGCTGCACCTGGAATCCTCCTATTTCTAGCTAATATCTGTACAGAAACATGGTTCCCTGCTCAAAAAAGGTATAATTTTATATATGTGTGCAGCCATCAGCATGCTTGCAGCAAGCGTGGGTAAAACCCTCCCAAATCTTTGTTTGCGAAGTCTCGCCATGATGATGATGATATATGTGTGTGTGTGTGTGTGTGTGTGAATGATATTGATTGCCTTTGGACTCCCATTCATGTTCTTGCACTCTGGGATCAAATATGCATGAACAGAAGTCCTGTCTTGGACTGTCACTTCAGAAACATCTGTGAAGTCCAGTTCCACTTATGTCTCTTTTCAAAACAACGTAGCATGCTGATAGTAAACCAAAAGAAGTTTGGTTAAGCTGTGGATACCTTTGCTGAAAAATGTTACAGATGCCAGAAATGTACATGGGATCAAAATACAGACTGGATAAATTAGAAGAAAACTCCATTAAGTGCTATTTAGTACAAAGATGCGTGACCTCTGGCTCACCAAGTCTTGAATTACAAATCACTGAAGATTGGGACTGTATCTTCAATGAATGTATATAGCTAAACAAACCACATTTTTCAGCTTGGTGGGTGGTTGAAATTCTGAGTGAACCCATATGCAAGCAAAGAAAGCCAGAAAATTTTATTTCCTCAGCAGTATCTGCAAGGGAACAAAACAAACATGACCCTGTTTCAGGTTGCTCTGCCCAGTATTCTGGATTACTTGCTTGAGCTGAAAAGAAGTGGGCCTCTGTTAAGTTTTCTCAGGTTGCACTTGTTCTCCCTCTCTGCCTGGAACTCACAAGTAGAGATTTTCACAGTGCTCTTTCACCCCAGCCTCTGGAGATTGCTGAAGGATCTGTGCAATCTCTTCTCTGGCTGAGGAGCACATCCTTCAGTGAAATGTCTGTATCAACCTTACCTTCTGCATTACTTGCCTGTTTACGGCCAGTGTCCACCTGCCCTTTCTGTTTTTTCTATAGAGAAGCCAGTAGTTGTCTTCATGTACGTATAATCTTGTCCAAAATGAGAGATCCAGGGCCTTTTGGCAGACTGTTAATTAAGTACTTTTCAGGACAAGGTAACTTCTAGGACACAAGGTTTCCCCCTGAGGCTATATCAGAATTCCATTTGAGTCTCCACAGCTTATCTTGCTCCTATTCTCCTCCAAGGGCTTCAGGCTTCCTTTTTTATCTTACATCTTTTGTCATCAACATTAAAAAAAATCAGGAAGACTCCCTTGGCTTTTTGGATCTGATTAGACTTAGTGCCTGGTGTTCTCAAGACATAGAAGTCAGGAGGATCAGTTAGAAAAGTGGAAGGCCTGGGATGATGCAGACATTGTCCACCATAGCTGGAGCAACACCAGCACATTTTCTTTCCGAAGTTTTTTCCATCATGTTTAACCTAGAGTTTTTTTCCCATGTTCACCGAGCTCTGGACCCTGTTGGAACCTGGCTGATAGTGGTTTTGGGAGAGCAGAGCTTTGATGTTTCATGGACTCTGGAATCCTCCTTTACGAAAACGGTATTTTGTGGGAAGTACAGTTTGAAGCTCACATGGAGAGGCCTTTAAAGCAATGGAAAATGTACTTATGCATAGCCATTCTGCCTCAAAAGTGTGTTTGCATCCTGTATTTTCACAAGCCATTATGCTTGTGAAAAAGCCACTCTCTCCTTGGAGTCCCTTAGTAAAAAATTTTCTCCAGGACCTGGAAGGGAAGAGCACACGCCATTGATTTCGTAGCTGTATGCAGGGTACATGAAGGGGGTTATTTGTCTTCCTCCCTGCAGATACTGCTGAGCAAATAAAATTTGTAGGTTTTCTGTGGTTGTAGATGGTTTTACTCACAATGAGAACATATGTGTAGACAATATTTATACAAGAACAGTTACCTGAAACTGTAAAACACAGTTACAAACAATTATTGAAGAATTTTATGCTTGAACATTTTCAAATAAAAATTGTGTTTATGAAAGGTTGTGGGAAACCTAGTGAAGGTTGTTTCAATCTGATGGAATAAATTAGCTTTGTTACAGGTTTCTTGTTTCAGAAATTGGTCCCATTGTGCTATGAAGCATGCAGCACTGTGTTTGTAAATCTCTTGATGCATGGTAGAAAACAAGAACTTCAGTAGGTTGTTGAATCGATAGACTGGAACTTCTGTGGCTTTTCTCATATGGATTTGGGTGCTTGGTTTTTTGTACAGTATTAAAACAATCTTGTTTCGGTCCCCAGAGAAGACTCAAGTTCCTCCAGTGACCATGAATTCTCACTTTTGCCTACATCTATTGTAATAGGTTTCGTTTCAGAGAAACCTTGTTAGGGAGACTGTGTAGTCTGTATAAAGATTTTCCTTGTACACAGTGGACTGGTGTGATCAGCAAATAAATGGTTTCTGTTTTGGTGATGTTTCCCACCCCCATTTGAACAGTGGTGATGACAAGTTCAAACTGGGTAGGAAAAGGGAAAAATCCAGGAGCAGAAACAATTCATCTCAATGCTAGAGTCTTAAAGTGCTCAAGGTTGCATCTTGCCTAATCTATCTACTGCTTGTATGCTGATCATTCATTACAGAAGGGATACTTAAACTGAATCATAAATAACTCCTTTCTGTATGGTTGTCATGTTTCTTCTTTACCCATCACTTTCTCAGATGTGGCTTTTCGGTGTTTTCTGTGGTACAAGTATCTTTGCTTTTTTTCCTTCAAGAATTGTTGCCCAGTCTTTTAGTTATTAGTTCCTCCACTGGAAGCGCCACCATGCTTTTCGAACAGTATTCCTTTTGGGTCGCATTTGGAGGGCTGCATTAACTAGCTTAGTCTCCTGTTTCAATCTTGCTTTATTAAGTTGATGATATTGGGACTGACATTCTGCTAATGACAATTTCATTTAGTGGTAAAAGGAAGGGAATGGAAGGCAGCACTCATCTAATCATGCAGGCATTCGTCTGGGTTGGCTCTTTTCACATGTTCTATATTTTCATATGTTTTCAGAGGCTTGGACCAGTATGTCAAATATTTATGCATATATACCTTATTTTCCCTTTCAAGTCTTCCACAGCGTGGAAGGAGATGTGAATAATTCCTATGAGGCAGTACAGGCTGTCTCAGAACTTTAAAAGCATTTTTCAGAGCTTTGTTATTGTGTGCATTAAATGTTGCTATTGGATCTTGAAAGATTTGGAAATATTTAGTTACCAGCAAGAGAATTTTCTGGCTTTTTTAGAGTTTTGGAAAGCTTATTTTCAAGGAATTTGGGTCACTTTCTGTTTAACAGGCACTGAAACGGATGGCATTTGTTTCTTTATGCTTTGTATCTCAGAATGGTCTTCTTGGCAGTTCTAGAAGATCATACATACAAAGTATTAGTGTTTTCATTTGAAAAGGTTGTTAAGTCAATATAGTCAACATATTAGATGGGGGTTTTCCCAAGTATGAACAGACCATTTGCTTTCTGTACATGAGCTATAGTTGCATGATTTTCCAATTGTTGTTACTGTCCACATAGTTCAAGACCTTAAAAACCCCTTATTCTATCGTATTTAAAGTCATAGCTGCTGCTTACAGGTCTTACCATCTGAACTTACACTTGTCCATATTAAAGTACTGATAAAAGTGCAGGTGTTCTTTTGCAAAAGACGGTGGCTGTTCATTTGTGGTCTTCCCCCCCTACATCAGAGAAGCTTACTAGATTTTTCTTCTATATCTTTCAGTTCCTCAAACACTCCCCTCCTACCCCTTATTCCCCTGGCCCTCAACACTGATCATTAGCTGAGATAGCGAGTCTGCAAAGGCGACACAAAGCAACAGATCCTCATTCCTGCAGGGCCTTCCAAAGCTTTTATGGGGAAAGCAAGTATAGTGTCTTGAGATTCTGCACTGTGCCTTTAAGGGCTTGTCATCAAAGAACAACATTCTTAGCAAGTTAACTACCATGACGTAATACGATGAGAAAGAGATAATTGGGGTTTTTCAAACAATTTAGCAGGTCGAGGTAACCCTTAGGTTCCTCCAAGCATTTCAACTTCGTTAAGTCATTTGAGAACTACACGACTGTGCCTAGAAATTTTGTTGCCTTACGTTGGCCATCCCAAGCTCTCCCTTGCTTGCTGCCTTCCACGACTGCAGTAGGGCTGGGACAGGAGTTCTGGAAAAAAACTATCAATTATCTCCTACAATCTACATACGTAGGAGGCCTGCATTCAGCACGGAGCTCTAGAACTTTTAAAGCCATTGCAACTTTTTCCCCCCTGCATGAAGGATTTAGATCGAGCTGAAGGTATTACCCAGCGATTACAGCGGGTCAGCTTTTTGGTGACCGCGGCAGAAGGAGCGGCCGCTGCTGCCGCCCTGCACGGGGCTGAGGCAGAGGCAGCAGCGGCAGGGCAGCCCGTGGCTGCCTGCTCCCCCCTCGGGTGTCTGGGCGATGCGACTTTATACAGCTTTTCATGGCAGGGTACGGGGAAGAGGAGGTGAGGATGGAGCAGTGACTGGATTTTTGTTTCTTGGATAATTTGAGAAAATGAAGCAACAACAACAAAAACCCCTTCAGTTTCTACATTCCAGTGCTTGTAGGGGGGCATTTTTTAGGTCATGTAAAATCATGGGGGAGGGACGTGACAATAATGATCTAAGCACCTACTCTAAAGGTTCAAAAACTAGAACATGTATAAAAAGAGTCCAAAGTTGTTTCCTAAAAGTTTCATGTTCTGTAAAGCTTTTTTTCCTTGTTTTGAGCCCAAGCACAGGATTTTTGAGTGCTTCCTTTTGGTAAAACTGACTCCAGTTCTGGTAGAAGGCAAAAGACATGATTATTTCTGACATTTCTCAAGAATCCTTTTTTCCCCCTTCTAATACTCCTCTTTAGAGCCACCCCTATGCCTTGCTTGCACACAGTTGGAGAAGAGTTTACTTCAAATTGTGGGGAAAACAACCCGTGCGCGGTTAGAAATAACACATAAATTGGATTCATTGAAGGTTGTATGCACATGCAGTTTTTTTCCAGTTTGCTTTGTTTCCTCTTTAAAGCAGAAGTGATTTTCCCCTCTTTAATTCCTTTGTGGAAATGTGGAAAATGTGCATTAAATGTGATTAATATGGCCAAATGTTTGGGGTCAGTCCTGACGATTTATAAATGTGGGCTTTGTTTGCTGTTGGGGTAGTTGTTTGTTTGTTTTTTCCATAGCAATAACTGGAACCAATCTAAGTATCAGATTTAGATAGAGCTTTAAATGTTTTTAATGCAATGGTCACATGCCTTCTATAGCACTAGATAGCATTGCCCAAGGAATATATTTTCCCTTTCTAGTCTCTCCATATTTAATGTTAAGTAATTATGCCAGAATTCGACTGTAATCACTCAGGGATTTTTTTCTGTTTCAGAGATACAACCAGAATTTTCAAACCTAGGTCAAATTTAGATATGTAATGGCCTAATTTTCAGAGATGTGAAATTAATTGAAAATGTGAGCGCTTATCATTTCTGAAAATTAGGCCAATTATTTCAGTGACTAAATATGAACATAGGTACCTAATAGCAAGCAATCAAGTTTGGAAGATTTGTAACATTAGCTTTTATATCTCAGAATCGATTCCTTGCTTGTCTAAGGTGATCTCAAGTGCTAAACATCGGTGAAATTAATTTGTTATGGTGTGTGCACAGGAAAATGTTTGGACATTTTAAAAACAAACAGCTACAAGGGATTAAAGTTTTATCTCACACTATTAGTATGGGAACAAAAAGCCCAAATGTTTATATTTCACCTTTGCCGATTGGAGTCTATTACTACTTTATTTACCATAGTCGGCAAAACTCTTTCCGTCTGCCTGTTACCCTCGTCTTCTCTTTCTTCTTCCCGTCCTTCCAGAGCTGCAGCAGTTCCCACCCCCGAGCCTTTAATTCCTGGCCGTGCGGGGGGGTTACCGGGGCGGGTAGAGCAGGGGACCCGAAGGCCTGCGCGCCTCTTAAACTCGGAACATTTGATCTCCGCCTGGCACGGCCTTGTTGGCTCCCTGTTTATTCCACAGCCTCTAAAAGTTTAATTAATCTCCGTGCCTTCCCACGACACGCAGGTAGCGCAGCCGACCCTCCCGAAATGTGACGGGAGGGCGAAGCTGTGCCCGGCGGGAGGAGGGCGGCCATTTGCTGCCTCCCATCGCGGGCCCCTCTCCGCCTGTGCCCCCCTTCCCTTCGCTGCACTCCTCCCGCAGCGCCGAGCTCCGCGCTCACGGGCAAGGGCGTTTGCCTGCTCGTGTTGCTTGGCAGGGCCGGGCTTCTGTGCTGAGGCTTGGGCAGGACGAGCCCCCTCTGCTCGGCCCGGACGGGGTGCTTCCCATTGACCCTTTCGCTTGCGAGGAGACGGGGGAAGCTGAAGGGCAGAGCGTGAAAACTCCCCCCGCAGCACCGAGAAGTGCGAGGACTTTAGTTGAGCGGGGCTTTTTATTTTTTTACCTTCCACCCC